>JACEGR010003233.1:0-109118 GCA_014170235.1 Listronotus bonariensis | reverse complement strand
TATATATATATATATATATATATATATATATATATATATATATATATATATATATATATATATATATATAGTTGTTGTGCTAAATTGCTGTTGCAGCTTTATAATTTTAGAAAATAAACATTTGAAATAATTGGTGTGTAATATGACATTAAAATATCGTAAGTAAATGAAGCTGTGTTTTTTTACCATACAATTAAGGTAAAATAATTATTTCATAATACACACATGCATATACACTTTGTGCCACTTCAAAGCTTCAATGGGCAATTTTTGCCAATGTGTGGCAAGGAGACAGTCTAAAGAAACAACAAACCTATACTGTCGTTGCAATATATTAGAAAAGGTTTCAATGCAGACGTTCATTATCTAATATTTAAGTGCTAGTGTCAAGACATTAAACTTGAACTGGCATGATGTGTATATTTATTGTAAATGAGTTTTGTTGTTAATAAAAAAATCTGAAACTAAATTAAGCACTCAAATGAGATTAGATTTTTTTCCATGGTTTATTTAGGTGTGCCTTTCTAATTTCTTTTAATTTGCAATCATGGATATACAATCAAAACTCAGGGCTACATGTAATATGCTCTTACAATCCTAAAGGCACTGTTAAACAATTTAACTGATAATAACTTTTACCTTTATAAAAATATAGTTCAGTTTTCTAAAACTTTTATGACACTTGGAAGGATAAATTAATTAAATTGAAAAGTTGATTTTATATAAACGTAAATATTATAAATTAAAGCAACAACAGGCATGCAGAATGTTTTAAATATCTGTAAAAATTTATTTTTTTAATTTGTTGGATTTTTGTTCATGCCAATTTTTAGTGTTAAGTTTTGCAACATCTGATTTTGTTATATTTTTCTACATAATATGTATTAATTTAATAAAAATGATGTTAATGCTTAATTTATCTTAGTAACCAAAAACTTAGGTAAAATTTAAACTTTTTAAAAATTGGTTCCCTTTCTTTTTCTTTATAATGCTTACATTGTATTATTACTACACATTTTTTTAAGGTTTAACAATATACAGGGTGTCCCAACTCTATTTATACACGAAATAACTTTGTCCCTGTACAAGATACAAAAAAGAAATGTTTATTTGGATATATTTTATTGGCAGTAACAGTATATATATATAGGTTTCTCAAAACAGGCTTTTATTGTTAAGTAGGTTTTTTAACTTAAACACCCTGTATTCTTTAACAAATTTTAACTCTGTATTAAATTGTACATCAAAAATGTAAAACACACTAAACATCAATTATTGCAGGTTTTTGATATATTAACAGTATGCTGATATACTTATTAATGATTAAAGGCAATGAAAGAAAATAATATTTTGTTTCTAATTATTTTTAAATAATTCTGTCACTGTCAGAGTGACAAATAATATAATAACATGTGATTATTAACCTTCTATTGTAAGAACTACTAATAGGTATGCCAGCAATTTAGTTTATTTTAGACACATATTTACTTAATTCCACTAAAAAACAACAACATGTCAATTATGGCTAATTTTTAGGTCGAGTAAGTAACTATGTATCAAAAATAAACTAAATAGCTGACTAACCTATAAGTAATTCGTTCAATGAAAGATTATTAATCCAATGGTATTATATTATTTGTCATTTTGACAGTGACAGAATTATTTAAAAATAATTAATATCAAATTATTATTTTCTTTCTTCACTTTTAATCATTAATGAGTATATCAGCATACCGTTAATATCTCAAAAACCAGCAATAATTGACGAATAGTGTGGTATACATTTTTGATGTACAATTTAATACAGACTTAAAATTTGTTAAAATATACAGGGTGTTCCATTTAAAAAACCTACTTGACAATAAAATTCTGTTTTGAGACACACACCTTGTATATTAACTAGTATTGCCAATAAAATAAGTGTATTCAAATAATATTTTCTTATTTTAAGTTTATTTTTGTATCTTGTATAGGGGCAAAGTTATTTCGTGTATAAATAGAGTTCGGATACCCTGTATACAAATTGGGCATAAAATAAGAGTAGAAATCATATTTAAAAAAACCCATAAAAAAGTACACTTAACTTTCCTAAATTGTAATGTAGTAAATAAAAAGCACCCTTTTTTAATTTAAAAAGGATAATAGCTAGTCCTGTAAAAAACACAATAGTTTACTAAAATAGTATAGAGTAAGAGCCTGGGTAGCCTCGCGGCAAGGTGAAGGTATGGAATGTGATATGGGAAAAAACCGAAATGAAAGATGCGGACGGTCTTGGAGGCCCAATATTGGTGACTCGCAAAATTGTACAACGTGTTAAAAAAAGTGTAAAAGATGGGAGAGGAACTTTTATTTTGCTCCTCAAATTTTTTTCACAGGATAAAAGGGACCTCGTGGACACGACTTCGCCTACGCCTAATTTTGGTCGCGCAACGCCACTGTAAACACCTCTCCAAAGCATATTCCGGCTTTGCTGACTAATAACATAAAATTTAAATCTGTTTGCTTTTTTCTTTAGGTGGTAAACAGACCAACAAGTTATTTATAGTTTGTTTTAAAACCTTATTAAGTATTTACAGTGTTGTACCTAGACATTGTAAGTAGTTAAGTAATGGCCAAAAAGTTAAAACAAAATAAAGGCAAACCGTAACACCCAAATATTATGAAAGATTAAGAACAAATGCAAATACTTTGAGGCTAACTTAAATACAATGAGACTATTTATCATTAAACTAAATAAAAATAATATATTTCAGTTTTAGGGTACGCTAATACCAACATTTTTAAATAACTTACTATTTATTGGGACATATCTATAACCTTAAATTGTGTTTACTCTTTCATATATTTCTAAAAACAAAATACACTTTAACACATTATACTATTTAAGTATTTAAACTGCACCTAAATATTTCTTATATTAAACACATATTGCAAACGAGATCTGCTTTTGCTAATTTTGTAGATATTTCTTGTGAAGTCCTAGCAAACACATCACTGGCAGTTTAAAAATTAAACTTATTCTGAATTATCACTCGTATTGAAAAAAAAACGTTTAAAAAACACATAAAATACATTAAAACTATTTAAACGTATTTTTTACGATATATTCTACTGCTTTACCATAAATAATTTAAATACGAGCATGACAACAAATTCTGACACTTTTTACTTTTTGACGTCTGTTAAAGTCATTCATGACATTGTTCATAACCTTACTTAAAATATTTAATTTTATATTGTAAAACGGTGCTCGTAATGATGTTCTTATGTTTTTCTCAATTTATAGTGAAGAGAATATAGTCATAAAAGTCTTTTTCAATGAAATAACAAAATGGAACAAACTTTTGAATTGCTTTTTATAACTGGTTAAGCCCAAAATGGATGATTTTATAATAAAGCACTTGTTATTTAACAGAAGACACTCGGTTTCCCATTAATAATTTATTAGGTTTAACAAAAGGTGCCTTCAAACAATGTTACTCTATATACCTAACAAACAAGGCACTGAAAAAAGGTGACTTTTGAAAATAAGATAAAATTAAAGTAGTTTATTAATATTAATGAGTAATTATCCTACAAAAAGGGTAGTACCAACTTAATGACAAAATCGGTTCCGTCACACTATACGGAAACACGATTTTCACTTTCTTTTCAAAACTAAACAAAAAAGGGCATCTCAAATAATACATTACACGAAAAAAAATGCGAGTTTTTCTTTTTACATACAGTGTTGCCATACAGGTATATTAGTATTAAAAACAAATAAAAGATATGTTAAGATAGACCTAACAAAACCTACTAGAACTTGCTAAAACTAAGCATAACTTAGAAGAAGTAACAAAAACTATAGTTGACTAACAAAAACTAACCTGTTCACCTAATCCAAACACAAATTTAAAACGACACAAAGTTGATGTATCTTATAAAAATAAACAACTTGGCAACACCGGTTTTCCAAATACTCCTAACCCTAATCACGACGGTAAATTAAACCATGCATTTTCGTCTAATTTTCGTATTTAAATAATTTTTTATGTCTTTATTAAAAGTTTTTTGCAATTTTCCGCCTTTTATTTGATTTGTTAGACCGTGTTTTACCATAAAGATAAATAAAACATGCACAAATTTTAAGTTATAGTGTTTCCGTATAGTGTGACGTAACCACAAAATCATCTAATATGGGTATCTATAAGCTATTGAGATATTTTTGTTAAAACTTTTTTTTGTGCTTTTAAGGTTAGGTTACGGAAATATTTTATAACATAAAAATTAGAGATTGTCGTAACAAACTCTTTAGATTTACAAACAGACCCCCAAAAACCCTGTACATATCTTTTTTCACCATCCGACATTTTATCTATCTACTAAGTTGCTCATTATTTATTTATTCATAGGGGCCAACAGGTACAGATGTATATTATCATTTACTTACCTTGGGTTAAAATACACTCACGAAACCACAATAAACTACTTTGCAATATGTAATATTATTAAGTCTGAATTTCAATGCACAAATTTACCGTTTAACATCACAGAAATACTTGGCTCGATAATCTACAAAGAAAAATGGCGCAAGCTATGCAAAAAAGGTGCAAAAAGTCCGAAAACCACAAACATGAGTTATGCGTGGACCAATGGGATTAGTTTGATCCCCCACAGCCGGTAATCGACGGCGTAGTAAATTTTAAATGAATGAGTACTCCTAAAGTGACACGCCATCTAGGAGACACATAACGTACTAACTCAACATTGAATAACTATATCATATAAAAACAAAGCTGTTACTAATCACAATCCGACGCTGCCGCGGTGGTCGTAGCCCAATCAACAGCCGCGATCATGCTTTTAGTGAAGGTCGGACTTGTCTGCGCTGATGCCACATTTTAGTTTAATAGTCAAATTTTAATCTGTACTGATTTAACGAATAGCTGCCATCCAAGGCTAATAATTTTTTAACAAGCTGTTTTTTAACTTACAATGATGTATGTATGTAAGTATGAATGTGTGTATGTTGGGGTGCAACTCATTTTTGAAGCATTTATCCTCAATAAATTGTGAAGAAAAAGTGTATAACATATTAAAGAAAATTATATACCTTCACGTCATGCCAGCTACATACTACATTATATCAATGGAGTTTTAGTGTGTTAAACGCTAACAGGTAGAGATTAGACGGAAAACGCACGTATCAAATTCACTTATTGGCAAATATTGGCCATTGTAATTTTGAACTGGTACGAGTGTATAATTTTAATAAATAGTCATTTTATATAAAATATAAAAGACAAATATTTAATTAAAATTTTAATTACTGTTTGCCAAAAAAACCTAAGTTTTTAATAAAATAAAATCCTAATAGATTTTTATTAGTAGAAAATAATGTTTAATGCAGGATGTTTCAAAACAAATACGAAAAATGTATGCACATTATATCCTTCGGTGCTACGCGCCTCAGGATCAAAAAATGCCAATAGCTTTCTCACCCGAAGTATGTATATGTATATAGATTTTTTTTCACTGCAAACATTGATATATTAACAATTTTAATTTTGGTATTAGTAATTTCCTAATAATTTGGTAAGTTTCTGGAATATTAAGTAGACTTAGAGTGTTTCTAGTCAGATTTACTTTATTTTTGTAATAATTTGGCATGTGTCAATTTTGATATGAATATTGTTCTCATTGCTTACCTACTAACGCTTGTAGAATACATTATATCTGTCAAAAGCTAATAAATTAATACACGCGGGGCTGCCACAAATCGATACACACGACGCTGCAGCTATCCGCTATTAAAATACATTAATTGGTTAAAAGCTTATAAATCGATACTTACAGGGCTGCAATAAATCAATACACACGGGGCTGCAGCTAACCGCTTGTAGAATACATTATATCTGTCAAAAGCATATATATCGATACACGCGGGGCTGCAACAAATCGATACACACGGGGCTGCAGCTAACCGCTAGTATATAGAATACACTAATTTGTCAAAAGCTTATAAATTGATACTCACGGGGCTACAATAAAACGATACACACGGGGCTGCAGCTAACCGCTTGTAAAACACAATATATCTGTTAAAAGCATATAATCGATACACGCGGGGCTGCAACAAATCAATACACGCGGAGCTGCAGCCACCCGCTTGTCTTTTAGTTCGATGAAAAGGGTTAATTTCACCACAAGGTTGACTATTCTGAATGCGCTCTGATCTCATCCTTTTTTAACGAACTTTATTCTTTATTATTTTAGCAATAATCAATCTAGAGGCGTCTTATCCGCATAAACAACGTACGGCAGAAAGAAACAAATAGGTCTAGAACCATTCTTCATCGCGATCTCGACTTTCTTTGTTATGGAACCACCGTAAAAGTGCACTCTTTCAAATAAAAAATACATTTTTATTTGTTATCTTGAAATTAAAAGATAATTTTATTAAAATTTCAGCTACCCACCAAGTTTTAAAACGTTCTGTATTTGGATAAGAGAAAATTTTTTACTGCGAAATCCCAAGCTATGTGTCCAGGTATACATGCGTTATTAATTTTTTATTTAAATATAAACAATAATAAATAAATAGTTGTGGTATTTTTCTTTAGGCATTGGCAAAATGACCGCCGGCGGTTTTGCTCAATTATAAGAAGCGAACCGTCGTCCAGCGGTTTCTTTTATTTACGTTTATAAAAACCGCCAAAAATGTAAATAAATTTGTTATTACTCGCGGTTTTTACTAATTGTATCGGTAGATCGAAAGATTCCTTATTTAAACCTGAGACTAACACACTATTTATTATTTCGCGGCAAACCGGTCAAATTCATAAAAATCCACCAAATTTGTGGTTGTGCTTGCTTCTAGAAAACAGCCGGCTATACCTAAAAGCTTGTAAAACATCGACCATCGATTCCCTAACATCGATGGTTTGATATCACCGATGAAAATCGTGCATCCCTAATCTGTAGTTCTGAAATCAATATTTACGATCCAAAATTTTATTTCTGATAACGCTCTAAGTTTGTGACTTGTTAAAGTTAAAATTAGGTATTTAACAAAACTAATTTGTCTTTACTCCGCCACTGTACATACATATCGTTTTATAAAATCGTGGTTTGAGCAAAGTATAGAAAACATTGACGTGTAGTAGAGACGAAACTTGTTTACATTTGATCACGATCAGACATTAAAAATTTCTCTTATTTGCCTGGACTATAAGCTACCATGGCAACTGTTATGACGCAATAGTGAAGGCGCTAGTGCCACTTTTAACGGCTTTACTTTTGTTATGCCTTGTATTTATTTGTTAATAATATTTATACTAGTAATCTCGAGAAAATCGTCCGAATTTTATGGTGATTTTGATATCAGTATTTTAAAGTTGTGATTATTTTTTAAATAAATCAGTATTATATTTAATTATTTACATGGTTTTTCTTTTTGTTCTGCATCACGGAAAATTAACTAAATAACTCGACAACGTTGAAATGGAATTTCTTGGCTTTACCGTTGCTCCACTCTGGCCCGTCGTGTCGGTCGCGACCCGCCGCGCCGTCCGCAGAGAGGCCGCAATGTTGCCAGAGACCGGGGTTTATCCCCTTTTTTCGGGGATTTTGGATGACAAAAGGGAAAAAGGGATTTTTAATTTTTAGAAACTAGTGTAGTCTGAACGCCATATACGTCCTTAATATTAAGCAATATGATGTGTTTATTCTGCATTATTTATGCAATTTCTAAAAAATGTGTGTATAAATTCCCTTTAGTTCCATTTTTAACGTCGAGAAAAGGGAAGAAAAATTTTTGATAGGCAATGGGCGCATTCAGGGGTACTCAGCTGCTTAGCTGCTGGGTTAGCGAAGTGTCAAAACTGTCAAGAGAAGTCATTTTATTGGTTTAATTTGACAATTTTGACACTCCGTTTACCAGCGGCAGAGTACTCCGTCTCGATATTTCCTATACTTGAGATTTAGTAATTGTGTAATTTTAAGGATTTTGGCTTTTATTATCTTATTTTCTTTCTCTCTCTCTCTCACCCTTTTGCCCGGCCCAGCGGTGATGCTTCTTTCAATAATTAGATGCTTTTAAGACAGCAAATAAATAAAGAAATGAATGCAATAGTTTTATTCAAAACTAATATAAAAAGTTTTGCTAATTCATCAACTAGGTAGATACCTAATAGAAGTCAGAACCCTCGCCAAAATAAAAATCTTTTCCACAAGAAAGTAGGTTATGTAGGTGAATACCCTTTATTTGCTATTTAGTTTCTTTATTCGTGAAATTAATTTCTGTATTCTAGGAGGTTTTGTAAGTGAAGACCCTTTTTTTGCTCTTTTCAAAATACTCCGAAAAAAGGGTTTTTAGAACTACCCGGGAGGTTTTCATCTGAACTCACTTGGCAACACTGTGAGGCGATCAGGCGGGAACAAGTCTTTTGCCGAGATCATTATGACGTGATTCTTTGCGGCGTTGCCATGGGCTTGATGGACTGTTTTGGAAGGATTTATGGTTTTATTCTGTGTTTTTTAGTGTTTCTTGTATAAATAATTGGGCAATATGGTTCCTAAATGCCAAGTATGCAAAAAAATAGACTTTTTAAACACCAAAGTGTCATTTCACATGAGTAAGTATGCATGTTTTTGTTTTGCAGTTCATTGGCGTGGCTATAGAAATATGTCGGTCGTTGTTTACTGCTTTATTACATAAACAAATATTTTAAATTATTTTGTACAGAATCAGCTAAATAAAATAACACATAGGCGATGCAAAGACAGAGATAGTTTAACGTGAATACCGATATGTAAACATTTCAGATTGGATGACTTATCGCATATTCTTTGTTGCTTTACTGGCCGATATACCTTTAACTATTGCTTATACTGTATGTACAACTTATTTGCAAATGGCTAATTATGATATTGGTGAAAATTAATTTTATGTAAGGAAACTTTATGACATTGTACTCATCTCATTCTTTAAAACAGAACAAAATCATCTTTAACACTGTTAATTTTTTATTTTAAAAATTTTTGAACTTTGGTAATGCCTACTTTATACAATTTTTTAAAATAATAAACTGTATTTAGCTAAATAAATGTCAGATGGTTGTCTCCCTTCTTAATAAAGAACTAGTAAATAATTATGTTTTAACCGGTAACTTTTTGATACAGTGCATATTTTCTTGGCTACGAGTATCTAATTTTTATATATAAAAAAACAAGGCAAAAGGGACCAAGGAAATTTAAAATGTTTGGTACTTTTTTTAAGTAAAATTTATATGTCTCTGTGTTGCATGAAAACTGAAGTGCCACCCTACAGTATATATAGGTGGGGTTAATAAAGCATTTTAAAAAAGAGCACTAAGCATTTTGTTACTGTATTAGGGCAAGGTATACTGAACAAAAAGACAGCATATACTGCATGAGCAAAAGGTTATGATATATTGGCCAGTAATGTAAAAACAAACAAGCACCGTTAGTCACCTATGTTAACATGCCGGTATTTAGTTAGACTGTCCCTTTTCCTTACAGTGCCGATGTGTTATGTTGTTAAGCTGAACCGGTATAGTTTGTTAATGTAAAAAATAAACCACTTTATATTTTTTACTTATTACTTGAGTTATTTATTACTAAGATTTTTTTTATTCTTTAAGGTTTTTGAATGATAGAGAAAGAAAAATATTTGGTTTTCTTTTCTTGGAAATAAAATAAGAATTTCTCCAAATATAAATATATCTGTTCCGATTGTTTTGACCAGTAATATCATTACTAAGACAGGCAGCATCGGAAATCTTAAACCAAATGGAAATCCACTTTTTGCCATACAGCCATCATCATGTTACAGGTAACTAATTGTTTAAATTTAAATACTTTATTTATGCCAAAATACAAATGTATGTGCACAAGCCAAAATAAAAATGAAATAATTTTAATCTTCAAACAAGTTAAAATATTAAAATATGTTAAAATATACTAGTGCTTTAAATATTTAAATAAATGCTAAAAATTAAAATTTAAAAAGTTATAATGTAAAAATTCATTCTTACTATAAAATGCATTCTTACAGAAAATCCTTTTACTCTCGCTTTCATACTTTTCACTGGCAACTCTCTCATACCTAAAGGCAGTCTGTTGAACAGTTTGGCTGCTATATATTCTGGTCTATTCTGACATCTTCGGAGCCTGCAGTATGTAGCCACAAGGTCATCCCGGTGTCTCGTGTCATAGCCATGTAAATCCCTGTACTGAAGGTACAGGTGTTCATTTTTTTAGTATACATGATACAGGCCAAAACGTATATTGAAGGAAAGGTGAGGTCACTAAGGTTAATGAAAGCCTGCTTGCAATCACCCCGAACCCTGTCTGCATTCGCTGCACTTCCCCACGCAAAAATACCATACAACATAATGGTATGAAAAAGTGCATAGTATGCAGACTTTAATGCTTCATTACTGATGCATCCCCTGAGACCACGGAGAAGTTGTTGTTTATCTAATATACAGTGTGTCCCAAGATAGGTGTTTCAAGAGGATAAATTCAGTTTTTGTATTTTTTTACATAATGAAATAAAACTTAATTATAGGACAAGTAGGAGCGAAATTTAGTGTTTAAGTTGCCTATTTAAAATTTAAAAATTTTGATTCATTAGTCCTCTTGTAACATATATCCTGGGACCACACTAAATATCTGCATTTTTTAAAGCAAAAAAATTACCAAATTATTTATAAATACAATCTGTGGATGTTCTCATATTGTTTTAATTTAAAGAAAGTCGTTAATAAATCTTTTTTCAGCAGATGAAATTGGAGAAAAAGATGCTCGTAAACCCAAGAAAAATTTAGGCTTTTCTTCTCTCTCCTTCCTACTAGCTAGAGCGCCATAATAAAGGAGGAATGGAAAAAAATGGGAAATGTATAAAGCCTATTGTAGGTAAAAAATATTTTATTATTTGTTTTGTGTTGTTTCTATGTTCGATATTCATAAAAAGCTCAAGTTTTTTGTTTAATAAATGACTATCTAAAAAATTTTTGCCAGCTTTCTTGTTTATTTTAAAAAATTTTACTAAATATTAGTTATTTATTTTTTAATCTCTTCATTATTTGCAATAAAATATAAAAGTTTTCTTGAAAGTGTCCGAAATTATTTAATTGTTTTTAGCATGTGTAAGAAAGAAACCAAGATTAATGAGTTCTACTGATATGAAAGGGCACAACATGATAAAAAATTTGGTTAGACAATGCAACAGACAGGGGGTTTACAAGATTAAAAAAGGCCAAACCAAGAATAGGTATGTCTTTTACACTATGTTTTATTTATTGCACCTAAACTTTATTTTTCTTGTATAATACTATTTATATTTATATGAAAAAACTTAGTTTAAAATGTTTTGAAGCTTTTACAGAAGAAAATACAGGGTGTCTCTGTGGTGCAAAAATTGATACCACAAACTTCAGAGGCTAAAATATGACAATTTAACCCAACTTACCTTAGCCCAAAAGTGGATGGTTTTAGAGATACAGGGTGACAAAAATTTATTTGGGATTAGTAGGTACATTGTGTCACAATATTTGGCAAAGGGTGGTTTTAAGAGATAAAAATTAGTATCTGCTGTTAAATTTGTTGTAAACTCTAGTGGGCGCCACCTGCGGTATCTTACACAAATTGAAAACAAAATTTCTTTTTTAAGTCACCCTGTACATAACTTTTAGATTAAAATTCCTATTCTTTCTTTAACATATTTTACATTAAAAAGGTACACTTGGTAAAAGTAGACGATAGTACCCTTCACTCCAGTTTTCAGGTTCTTAAACCAATCTCTCAACTCGACTTGAAAAGCAAATGCACGGTGATGCAGATATCTCTTTCACAGGACCTCAATTTGATATTGGATTGAGGTGCCAAAAATCTCGTTCAATTTAATGCATCAAAAACACAATCATGTTCCTGGTCGCGAAAAAATTCACTCACCCTTTGCTTATGAGTGGCCAGGTTTTGCAGAATAAGGATACATTTAACTTGGTGGGCAACATATTTGAAAACAACCTTAACTGGCAACTGGATAAAAAAAGAATACTGTTGATATCTCAAAAACCAGCAATAAATGACATATAGTGTGTTACACGTTTTTGATGTAGAATTTAATAGATTCAAAATTAATTAAAATATACAGGGTGTTCCATTAAAGAAAAACCTACTTGACATTAAAATGTCTGTTTTTAGGACACCTTGTATATTAACTGGTACTGTCAAAAAAAGTGTGTTTCCAAATAAACATAAACATTAACTTAAGTTTTTTTTTGTATCTTGTACAGGGGCGAAGTTATTTCATGTATAAATAGAGCTGGGACACCCTGTATATGTGTTAATTTGGGGGTTGTTCCCAAAGTCTTAAAGCCTAAGTAATAATGTATTGTGAGGGACTTGTGAGAGTAACCATAGTCCCTTGCCTACATTCTACCCATATTAAGTTTATTTTATATATTACAGAGGCTATATTGGTGACATGAAAAGCAGTGACTTTTTAACAGCTGAAAAGCAGAGAAAAATTTGGCCCTATTTAAAATTGTAAGAGAGAGAAGACAAATCCTTAATTTACAAACTACTGTGCGAAGATTAGGACTTTGAATAACTTCTTTAGGGAGTTTATTACCGTATTTAAAGAAGAAATGGCTTATATCTGAGACATCAGAATCCAGTAAGTATCCAAACTTTTATGACGATCGAAATACATATACCCAATATACAGTATATCCACAGATGGTCTACTTTTATACAAATTTTTGCTTATTTACAATTTTAAACGTCATAATAAAAATTGCTAGGTATATCATATGGTATACTGGACACAGGGTGTTTCAACTGCGAAAATATAATAATATAGTATAGGAGGTAGCAGAGTATTCAAGAAATAATTTTAAGTCAGCTGACTTTTTCATATGTTGCTTTCCTTCCTCTTCCGGGTAGACCCTGGTCTGTCTGGCTGGCGGTACCGGTTGCGTTTATTACTGCGTATCCTACCTATACAGGTCATAATCCATGGTTTTGAAAACATTTTAAGAAACCTAATTTTCAACTTCTTGTCTATAAATAGGTTTACCAAACATATTTTTTTTTATTGCCTGAAACTTTTATCATTGCTAATTATACAGTCGCCCCCTTCTAACTTCTGAACCATTTAGTATGTTTTGATCAAACCTGGAACGTTAATATATGACCAAGGTCCGCATTTTTTGACATATCTATGGCAGCTCTAAATGTCAAGGTCACAGCTGGGCGCCAACGCAGCCGCTACCCCCAGCCAGACAGCCGAGGATCTACCCGAAAGAGGAGGGAGAACAACATATCAAAAAATCAGCCAACCTAAAATTCTGGTTTTCCTGACGTTGCTACCTTCCAGAATAATATGAAAAATAAAAAAAAAATAAATGGGAAAAATATTATTATGCCTTAATACTTATTTATTTAATTAACCCTTATGCATGTCAGAGGTATCAAAATTAAAAAAAATATATATATAAAAATAAATTTATTGGAACATTAAAATAATAAAAAAATACAGGTATATTTATTTATATTATATATACTGCATTTTAATATTTGATTTGACGACCAAGGGGACATACTTAGGCAAAAACTAAGGCAGGAAAATATTTCTCTTTGTCATTCAAAACCTGGGAAACGTACTGTGCAATATTATTTTTTCTAATGTGACCAAAAGTCATACTAAACAAAAAGTCATTAAGTGGATGTATATTATATTACAAACTGCAACGATTTGCATGTAGATGTTCTTTTTTACAATCTAGAAAGAAATTTAAATTTAAAAATTGCCTATTAATTTTCTGATCATTAACTCTGATAGTTATTATTTTTGTGTACTTCAATTAGTAGAATGCCCGAATTATTAATAGTTGAGAAGTATATGCAAAAACAAACTTCATAAAACTCATCATAGGATCCGTAAAACATAGTTTCTTTCGTTGCTATGCTTAAACACTAAGCCGTGATTTAGTTACATTTATTTATTTTATTTATTAACGGTATACACCATTTTACAATATTTTTTTAATTTTTCAATCCCTACACATCCCAAGTTTCAGCATTATCTCAAAATAGGCAGTTTTTTTACCTAATTTTTGGTCACCTTTGTTAGTCAATATTTAAAAACTACTTGCTCTTGCTAATAAGATTAAACCACTATAATATTTTAAATAAGATTTTTTTTCAGGCATCAATTTCTGGACCAGCTAGCGATTTGTTGATGAAACCAGCAGTTATTCTAGTTTTTTTTAGAGGGCTGTGCTATAACCTAATATTTTGCATAGAATTGTTTGGTTAGAAGTTTTTAGGTATTTAAACTTACAAAATTAGTAGCCACTTTCAGTAAAAACGAAATTTAAGAAGAATAGCATATCAATATAAAAATACATTTTTACAGCTGTATTTTGAAAGGATGATTCAATTTTAAAATAATTTCTGATTGTCTGTCAATTATACACGTATCCACATGTTTTTTGACATTTTTGAGTATTTGTTATAACTAAGGGTGCATTCTACTAAGCGCTCTAAACGCTCAAAATGATTCTTCAGTCGACAGTAAAAGAGCATTTTGAGCGTTGTGAGCGCTAGTGGAACGCACCCTAAAGGGTTTATCAATAAAGCGTCAGAACTTTAAAATGTTACTGTAGCAATCAGGAGAGCGGCGGGTTTTAAGTTTTCATATGGGTGCCGTTGCTAAGTGACAAACATTTTTGAAGACACAACTTCACATTCTATTTCGTAATCAAAACAAAAACTTTCAGAATAAGCAAAAGTTGTATTTCATTCTTACCTCAAATAAAAAGTTCAAAAGCAAAAAAAAAATTCTCATCCACATTCACACTTTTAAGGGAAAACATTGTTAAAATGTGTTCATTTCTCATATGATTGATATTATTGAGAATTCATTTAACTAAAAAAGTTTAAATAAATATTTTTATTTTCAAAACCTTATGTCAAAAACTTATTTTTTCAATAAAATAAAAACTATTTACACTTTACTTGTACTTACTTTGTGTCATTTTAAAGTTCTGACGTTCTTATTGATACACCCTTTAGTTAACTAATAAATAATCATTGTAATATTTTACTTTTATTTCTTTTTAAACATATTGTTTTAGGTATTTTACTTTCTGCAATATATAAAAAATTGTCAATAAAAGATGTTTTCTAATTCCTTTCCTTTTCTCATTTTCGGTGTTATTCCTTACTTATTTAAGTTGTTACTGACTTACATTTAGTTCCACCGTATTTATTTTAGTTTTTGTGTATATTTTTTTCTCAAATTTAAATAAATTATGCTTTTCCCACCTCAAATCCTGAGCTTTTAAAATTAAACAAAAAATATTTAAATAATGAAGCTACCAACTAAACAAAGAAATTATAGGAATATTAAAAGAGAGATCTTTCGTTTGTTAACTTTATTTTACTCAAAATAATGTGGTTTTTGGTATATGCTTAAATTTAGTCAAAAACAAAATTCATCAGAAATATTACTCAAAAACTAAAATGAAAAATTAGGTGAGTATAAACAACAAATTTCAAAGAAATTTCCTAATAAATGTAATAAAAGTAAAGAAAATTTGTGTCCAGTAATAATAATTAAAAATATTCACGAACTAGTTAGTGCCAATCGGATTCATCATGGCCAGTCAGTTCGTTTAACAGTAAAGTATGTGTAAAATGGCGAATGCGCAACCGAACGTAAGGGTTGGTAAAACATCCAGTCTTCTAAAAAGTATAAAATACATATTATTTTGTATGCTAACTAGCGTAATGTATTGTCGCCAATCGTATTTCCCGTAGAAAAACTTTTCTTTTAATATTTCGACTATCCAATTTAAAACATTAGTACTCTACTTTCCAGTTTTTAATATTACAACATTTCCAAGATAGCCGACCCGTGCCCACTTCGTTGGGCGTTAATATCTGAACTTTTGTTTAATTATAATAAAATATAGCCTATAACACTCCTGAATAGTGTAGATTTCTGATTGTGAAAGAATTTGTATGATCGGTTCAGTATTTCCGAAGATTAGCGACAACAGACAAACAAATACAAAAAAAGGTACAAACTTTACATCTTATTAGTATAGATTTCCGATTTCTAAACTTTGTCCAAGTTACATATCGAGGGCTACACCGCAGTACCTCGTAAGTAACATTATAATTATTAATTATATTCGTTTTTTAATACCCTATAACTTTTAAATAATAAACTATATTTACTTGCGAAATACAGTTTAGAAATCATTGGCTTTTAATAGGATAATATTATTAAAAAATAACCCCTCCTTTTACCAAATTATTAGTATTAAGCAGTTTTTTGTCTGTTCTCTAAAATGTATATACAAAAATACATGAGACACTTATAAATGTCTATATATAATCAATAACCCCACATTCTTAATAAAAACGACAAGTTTTCTTTGGCTTGGGATCCATATGTTGAAAGTTTTTTATGAGCGTTTTGTGTAATAAGTTAAAAATTTCCCTGTAAAAATAATCAGTGTTTTTCCAGGGAAACATAAAATTTTTGACGCACGACACAAAGATTTCATGAAAAACTTTCATCGGTGATCCCAAGCTTTATACTTCAATCTTTAATTATTCTGACCAATCGTTTTTGTTCTACAAATACATTTATATTTACCATATCCTCGTTATTAAAGGTAAAATTATGCAAACCCAAATCTTATTTAGGAAGGTTTTGCGAGTTTATCTAAAAATGCGTATTTTAAATGTTATATTTATTTGTATTTATTTTTTAGTACTTCGGAATGGCACGCCTCTGGCAATAAAAATATAATACGTCATCATATTGTTTGCAGCGTTGCCAACACAAAGGTATTTGTAAACAATTTTGATTTGTTTTCTTTGTCACACACGTTTGTGTTTTCATGTTTTGTATTTTAATCATTGCAACAAAACAAACGGATTTTTAGCATTGAAATAACGCGTAATGCCTACTTCAATAAACTTAAATATCTATTTATGCAATGTAAACAGTAAACGCGACATTAACTGAACAACCAAACGCTCATTGTTTGTAGTCTTTGTAGTTTAAAATTTAACAGTTTGGAAACAAATTTAATAGAAATTATTGAAAATTTATACTAATAATAATTATGGATTACTAAGAAATTAAAAGGAATTTATACTGTTTTAGTATTATTTCTACAAAAAATAAGTACATACAATTTTCTAAAATTAAATAATAAATGCATAGTTATAGGGAGGATAATTGTCTCTTAAAAAATAAGAAGGCTATGATTTCTTGTTGAAATAAAATGGCTATGCTGCAAAAATTAAAATTAAAAAGTTTAGATAAATAAAACATGTATAAAATGGTATTTACGAAAATTTTTATACAGTCGTGGAAAAATATAGTATGTAACACATGCATAAAGTGTCTTTTTACTCATGGGATTGCCGCACTCGCCTAATGGCTCGTGCTATCAAACTTCCCATTCGTAAAAGTATCACTTTATGCACCTGATACATAAATTACTATTATTGTATGAGTAAATTATTTAAATAATTTTATAATTTAAAAATTTAACAAAAGTTTTATTCGCCAAATTTTTGATTTAAAGACCTTCTTATCTGACGCATTTTGTTATAAATGACGCATACAACAGTTGCACATCAAATCAACACTGACATTTATTTATTTTTACATAAATTCTTGAGTTTAAATATAAAATTAAATTTAATATAATTCTTAGGTCTATAAATAATTTTGATGAGAGCGTATGAAGTTTGCTACAAAAATTATACCGTAATTTAAAACTGCATGTAATTTTATGTTTTTATCTTTCTAAAATATAAATAGTGCCAAATTGTTAACACATTGGTTGGAGGGTTTTATGAACTAAATAACTATTAATGTCAGTTAAGAAATAAAAATAATAATAATACAAGTTAATTTAATTACCCAATATGTTATATTATTGTTACATTTATTGCTTGAAAGTATGTGCCACTGTCTTTTCAATAAACAATCGTGTTTTTGCAAAAAACGTTAAGGTTGTTTTTAAAGAGCTACAAGTTTTGCTTTACCAAATTTAACGGGTTCTTATTTAGACCTACCGCATTGTTTTTGATATTTAAAACTTTTGATAAAATAAATGTAAAGAATTGTCCAAAGGATTGGTATATTATTATTTAAAACACCTAAAGGTAAGAGATATAAAAGGATAAAAGCCTGATCTCGATTTCAATTAAAAGATCTATATGAAATTTGGTTGAGTAAAGGTGATCATAAACCAACTTAAGCTTAGACTTATACCAGACATTTTAACAAAGGAGAATGTAGCATTAAAAGCCTAAAAAGTCAGAAGATTTGCATTAACAATACAATAGCCACCGGTGGCTTCAAAAAGCTTGGATTTGTTTTCTGAGCCAAAAAGTATTTTTCTCCTTCCAATCTATACACTTTGTATGTGTCCCAAATTCGACCCTCTCTGGAATATTGTTCTCATGTCTGGGGAATGGCATCCCCTACAACCCTCAGCATTCTTGATGCCATTCAAAGAAGGGCTGTTCGTCTTATTAATGATCCTTTACTTACTTAAAGACTTCCTTCTCTTGCCCATCGTCGAGCTGTGGGAGATCTATCGCTCTTTTATAGATACTTTTACGGCTTCTGCTCCGACGAATTATCCAGTATAGTCCCTCCTCTTTGCAGCTCCCAATAGAGAAACTCGTGGTGCCGCGGGTATGCATCCCTATACATGGGATATATATATATATTGACAGGCCCCGAACTTCCCATTTCGTTCGTTCTTTTATCCCTAGAGTTTCTAGACTTTGGAACCTGCTGCCAGCGTAGGTCTTTCCTTCTTCCCCAAATCTTCAAGTTTTTAAGTCCCGTGTTAACAAACTTCCTCTTACCCTGCTTAAGACACCCACGGTACGTTAGTATTTAGGCTTTCAGCCTTCGTGGATTGTCCAAAGATAAAAAAAACAAATATACCTAGAAGAAGATAAAGACAAATAGGGAGTAGGGATTGAAGAATACCAAAGATGTACAGGGTGGCGCCTTTTCGTTGACCTTGCAGAGTATAGCGAAAACTAAAAGAGATAGAACAAATCTGATTGTGCAATCTCGATTTTAATTTTTAAAACAAATTCAATGGTGAAAGTAAATTATGGCTAACTTGATTCGTTTTGAAGATACAGAGTGTTTTTCAAATTTTGTCAATTTGGCCAGTCACTTGTAACTCGCTTGATATTAGAGATAGAAAAAAATTGTAAATAGAAAAGTTTTAGGAATTTTTACGTAGAATTTAGTGGCGAAAGTCTGGTGCTGCTTAAATCCAAAAAGATAGGGTGATAAGAGGTGAAAACCATGTACAGAAAGGCAACACTGGAAAAAACAAAAATTAAACATGCTAGAAACTTAGAATATTTAGATATTTTACAAAACCCTTTATATACAGTTTTCCAGTAACTTAATCGACAAACTTTAAGGCATGATTTAACAACAAAAATTGAAAAAAAACCTTATATCAAAATATGTCCTAAACATCTTAGTTTTTTAAGTTACGGGGTGTTAAAAATTAAAAAAAAAATGTTTTAATAATAACATCTTTTACCAATTAAGATTTTTTTAATTGTTGGGCGCCCCTATGCATCAAAAGACATTTTTGGCATAAAGAAAAATACTTGTATCATCCATAAAGGATTTAAAGTAAATATTTAAAAAAAATGGTACACCATTGCATTTTTCTAAAATAAAAACATTTTTTAAATTCCCATTTAGTTTGGAACATCTTTGATTTTCTGATATTTTATTATTTTGCTGTACGGTTTTTGCCTAAAAAATAAAAACCACATCTGGAGCATGGTTGAATTTCTATCTAATTAAAGAATAGATAATAATTTAATAATATTATACTGCAGAATTTAATAAAACCGTACATCACATAAAAAAATCTTCTAAACAAAATGAGAATTTAAACATATTTTTATTATAGAAAAATGCAGTGGCGTACCATTTTTTCTTAAAAATACTTACGTGTAAACCTCTCATAGACGACACTGGTAAACTTTTGGTTTTGTTGTATGCCAAAAAATGTATTTTTTAAAAATATGTAAATTGGTATAATCGGTATTAAAGAAAAAATTATTAATTTTTTTAATTTTAAACACTCCCTAGTTTAAAAACTAAGACGTTTTGGAAATATATTCATATGAGTTTTTTTATCTAATTTTCATTGTAGAATCACTTATTAAAGTTTGTCGGTTAAGTTAAGACATCCTGTATATTAATCATATCTGGAAACAACTTTTAAGTGAAAGTAATAGTACCTTGGCCAGTAAGAAAATTGATGATAATAACACTTTTAAAACCTTTTTAGGAAGGTTCCTTTGGTCAAGTCTACCAATAATATTCATACCGCCATATATGGAAGCGGCGCGTTAACCCAGCCTGTTAATGTCAAATGTCTCGGGTGTCGTACAGGCGTCACTTTTTTGTCGAACAAGTTTACAACAATGTTTCACATGCAATTTTAAACATTGTGCGAAAAATGTGTTACAGTCACGAAACCGTAAGACCCATTGACATGTTTTGGGTTTCAGATTGGGCGCGGGTTTCGCAACTGTAATTCTTACCATTTTTGACACAATGTTTAAAAACTGCAGTAAAACATTGTGGTAAATGTGTCCGACAAAAACTGACACTTTTGCCCGGTCCGACACCCGAAACATTTGACATTGACAGGCTGGGTAAACGCACCGCTTCCATGTATGGCGGTATAGATATTCGTGGTAGACTCGTCAAAAGGAACCCTCTTAAAAAGGATTTAAAAATATTATTACCCTGAAGTGAATTTTATTACTGGGCCAGGGACTATGCCTCTAGCTTACGACCTAAATATTCCCAGGGTGGCTTCAGTATACAGATTTAAATTTAAATTTGAAGATGACTGTACATTTTAACTAGTTAAAACGTCACATTTTAATATTTAGGCAATAAAAGCTCAAGAAACAATATTTTGTTAAGTTCTTTTATTTCCTATGACCTTTAAGCATTAAGCAGATACAAATAATGCCTAATCTAATAAAAACGTAGGAAAAAATTAATAATTTTAATACTGTAAAAGATTATTATTATATTACAAAGTACTTTTTGTATTATTTAAGAAAATCATTCCGGATTTAATTTAAGTTCTATAGTATTGACAAGGACTTGCATTAAATCAGTAACATGAAAAATGATTTTAAAGATCTTTTTAAATACATATTCTTAGCCTAAGACCTAGACTTAAGTCATTCCTTTCCAAAAGTCTGACAAATATCTAATTTGGTTATTTTAAAAAGTCGCATTTACCCTAAGGTTATTAGCGACACTTTAATACAAGGGTAAAGTAGATTTAATTTGTATTTAAAGTCTATTTAAAATGATGTATGTATGTTTTTCTTACTATATATGGACTTCTAATCCGTCCTTTTGAAGGTAAGCCAAAATTATCTTCTTTAGTTTGGTTATTCGGGTTGTCGTCGATCTATCTTTAAGGTGAGGATAAGTTTGTTTAGGCAAGTGGATTAGGGTTAACATATCCGTGGTAAATTCCTTAATTATGGTAATAGAATCTGGTGAGCCTACAGTGTTGTTAAGAGACATACTTAGTTCATAAAAATTTAAAAGAAATGGAGAAGAATGATTATCTATAAACTCTTTGG
This sequence comes from Listronotus bonariensis, assembly GCA_014170235.1. Taxonomy (NCBI): domain Eukaryota; kingdom Metazoa; phylum Arthropoda; class Insecta; order Coleoptera; family Curculionidae; genus Listronotus; species Listronotus bonariensis. Next base: position 87,395 of record JACEGR010003233.1, on the reverse strand, counting down.
CCGGTTGTAGAAGAAACTAAAAACGCTTAGGTTGGTTATGCCTTAATTTTTTATGGTGTCTGAAGTTTTGGTATTGCAAAATTATCAGTTTCTTGGTGGTTGAGTTCAAACGCTGTTAGTTAAAGACCGCTACATCATACTTTGATAGTATCAAAATACCCCAAGCACACATTTCATCGGCTACAGAAACCCTATATCTACAATTTGCGGAAGCTAGCTATTCTGTGCTACAATTAAGCGATGCCTATGGTAAAAAAATACATGGCAAGTCTGTGCTTTTATATGCAAGCATTTGGTTGTTAATGACGTAGCTGTGTTGAACTTACAGCGTTCGTACTTTAGCTTCCGTCTCAGTAGTAAAAATTCATTAATGGTACGCTTTGTATATAATAAATAAATACATAGATAAATAAATAACTATTTGAGGCGCCCTAGGCTACAATTCCCGGGGCGCCTATTTTGCTCCTTCAAAAAATTTTGAAGAGCAAAAGAAAAAAGGTCATTCCCTTCTTTTCACTCCTATTTGGCCTATTTCATTCCAAAAATCTTATTCACAGAGAAATTACTCGCCAAAACTCCCAACTCAACCTACACTTTTTAAAACCACCCCTGTCTAGCGCCTATTACTCCCCTCTCTGGCGCTGACTTTTTATATGGCGCCCTAGGCTGTAGCCTAGTCAGCCTAATGGATAATACGGCCCTGGTTCTATACTGCTTGAGCAAGCAGTTTTGGTACATCGGCGAGTAATAGTATAACAAAACCAGCAGTATTAGTCACGCATGTTTATTACATGCCGACTTTTAGTTCGATTGTCTCTTTTCGTTACATTGCCTATGTGTTTTGTTATTTAGCTCAACCGGTATATTCCCAGGTCTTTTAGGTTTACAGACGGCTTGAGCTTGATTGCAAGAGGTTTGGTGAAGAATCATATACTAACTGTGGTGCAGACAACTGTGGAATGGTTGTAGTATTAGGTAGAGTGAGTGGTGGGATAATACTCTGAGCGGTGGTAGTGTCTTCGGATTATATGGGGGATTGCCCAATGGAAAGTTTGTGCTGTTTGAGTGTATGGAATGCTATCGTTGTGGGTTCTGGTTAGTTTAATTAATTAGTTTGGTTAATTTGATTGGTTAGTTGGTATTTTAATTTTTGAACTTTTAATTCTTAAAAAATATATTAATTTATTCCCAATGTTTAAAATAAATGATTAAAAAGACCTTGTTTATCGTTAAAACACCTATTACCGCATCACGTAAATATGTATTGATACTATCTGAAAACCAACTTTAGTATTCAACCCACAATTTGCTTTTAAAATCAATAAAATTTAAAACTCATAACAATCCATTATTCCCTAATAGATATCCTCTTTGTAATACTTCCCAGTCAAGAAGTAATCGTTATCAGTCAGCGTTGAGTTACGGCCTGTCAAAAGCCGGCCCGAATTTCAATTTTCAATAAAACTGAGTGCTTTTAAAGGGAACTTTACATGTGTTCGATACGAAAGTTATGCTCCGGATTGTTAGAAACAAAACGATGTAAAACAAGAAGGAAGTAGTCCCAAGGCGCTCGTCTAACTCTCTCGGTTAGCGGCGTTCTCGCAAAATACGACTGTTTCGGGAATGCGCGCAGCCGAAAGAAATGATGCACTCAGGGACGTCAATTTTTAAATAATTGACTGGCGTCCGGTTGAAAATGAATTACAGTTTCAAACTCCGATAATGTAGGTGATGTTAGGATGCAGGAGATGCCTTGGGATTCCTCGCCGGCGGCGTGTCAAATTCTGGACTTGCGATACTGCTTTATGTTTCATGCATAATGCACAAGCGATATACTTTGCGGCATAACTTGCATTATGGTTCCTTCTTTGGTTAAGAAAATAAAAATTTTAAGTCTACAGCGTGTGTCTTCGGAAATTCTTACCAAATATATAAACTTTTTAATTATAGCTTTAAAAATAGTGCCTGGGTGTTAAAATAAAACAATGTTTCTTTAATAATAAACATATCGATGTTCAAAAACTAAGACGTTTAGGACATATGTTTATACAAAGTTTTTTTCTTATTTTCGTTATAAAATCACCGCTTAAAGTTTGTCGGTTGAGTTACTGGAGACCCTGTATGTATGTAGGTAATTTGATTAAAACTGATGAAAACTTTGATGCCGATTGATGGCTAAACGGCGGGGTTAATCGTCTTTAATAAAGAGTACCTTATTTTTTAAAGTTTTTGATTGTCTATAAAATTTCGGCCCTAGCTTTGCAATATCTGTTAAAATAAAAACGTTATGATGTAAATAAAATTTAACTTTCAGGTAAACTGCCCTCTGGCGGTATTCAAAAAAAGTACTTTTATCTTAAAATTTTAGAATCTGCAAAGTTTGATTCGTGTGCCAATGTCAACTAGATTGGTTAAAAAGTAAATGCGATATGGCCAAAAACAAAAATATAAATTGAACTTTTACCCACCGTAACTTAGTAACCAGGGAGATTTCGACATTTTGTCAAACCACTAACATTATTTTACATTGCAGAATGACCCCTTTAAATTTCCTAACGCAACATGTTTTACTCTTTAGCTGCCCCTAACCAAGATAGCGTTAAATACTATTTGATTTTCTTATATAAAAATATGCACTCAAGTACAGAAGTAAAACAAAAAAATATTTTTACATAAAAAAACGATAACGATTATTTGAAATTGGAACCAAGCCATTGTATAAATCTAATTCACAAATATTCTTATGAAAATTTTATTTTTTTTAAAGCAGGACCATTTTTTATAAAAAGTACCTGATTTTAGTATAATAGTTCTAAAGTTTTCGATTTAGTAATAACTTTCGAAGACACGCTGTATATAAAGTCAGTTGTTTTATAGCAGGGTGGGCCATATGAGCAGTTTTAATAAATATCCAATAAAACAAACATTACAGAACTAACACAAACTTTATTGATATTATTTTAAACTACAAATAATTAAAAATAAATATAAACTAAAAATTATATTTTATTATATTTTGACATTTCTCACGTTGCTGACAATCTTAACCGGAGTTGCATATTTACAAAAGTTGCTGCTGATAACTAGTATGAGATGTTACAGGGATTCTTAGTCCCAGCTTTTTAACAATTTGGGGAGCATAATGCGACGACCTGGTTTCAACAAGATAGCCACCTGCCACACTGCCACAGTATCCATAATCCATAGATTAGTTAAAAGAAATGTTTCCTCAAAATAAGACTCATTTCACGAAGGGGTAATATTCAGTGCCCCCTCGGAGCCTGGATCTTACTTCAAATTAATATTTTCTGTGGGGTTACCTAAAATCAAGGATCTATAAAAATATTCCAACCACGTTGGACGAACTTAAACAAAATATTGTGCGGGAAATAAACACCATTCCGCAAGCAACTTGTCGCCAAGTTTTTAAAAATATGCAACTCGGATTAAGAATGTCAGCAACCTGAGGGACGCATCTACAAAAATATAATTTTTAGGTCATAAAAATGTTCATTGTTTGTAGTTTAAAACAATATCAATAAAACATGTGTAAGTTTTGTAATGTTTGTTTTATTGGATGTTGAAATTGCTCATACAGTTATAACCCATTTAAAATAATAAGGAATATTCAAAACCATATTAATTTTTTTATAAATTAAATTTAATAAATAAATAAACTTTAAACAAAATAACTAAAATATAGTGATAAAACAAGGTTTAATAAAATATATTAAAAAAATGTATATCGCAAATTCAATGGTTGGTGCAAGTCAATATGGCAATATGACACACCGATCGAAAAATCATTTAATATAAAGTTCATGTTTTATGTTCATTAAAAATGTAATATACTTATTCCATATATGCTTATGTGTTTCTATTATAAAAAAACAAATACTATTCTTCTTAAAATAATAATTTTATGTCGTTTTCTTTGTATTTTTTGTGTTTTTTCAAAGATCATACAAGCGGTGAGGCATACACTTCGAGCCTACCTGAAGAGGCAGGTCTGCGAGAAGGACTAGTGTGTCCAAAATTGGTAGGGAATGTATTGGGATATTGGAAACCTACAAGAGATAGAAAGATGGTTAAATGGGAAGTTATGAGACCATTTAAAGCTAATCCAATGCCGTTCTAATGACGGATGTATCTCGTTTGGTTTTTGAGTTATTTTGAAAAAACTGAAAATGTGCGTTTTTCGAAAAAGTGCTGTAGTTTTTTATTTAAAATAATTTTGGAATCTGTAAGAACATTGTTAGGCAACTTTCAAGACATACATTCATGCATTTTGATTTTAATTTCAACGTTTCGGTTTTAAGATATCATCATCAACTTTTGTTTTTCTTATGGCTGCCATTTTGTTTTGCACATTTTAAGCATTCTCCTTTAAAATGATGTGCAACACTTCAATAAAATGTTTTTGTTTAATGTCAAAAAAGGAAAAAAAAATATATTTTTGCTAGGGTTAATACATTCTGATACCGCATGGGAAAAATGGCTTTTGCATAAACAATTGCCAATTTGATTCCCTAAAAATAAACTATGTTAAAAAGCTATTTTGATTTTTAAAGTCTATGTACCCAAACAAAGACGGAGATTTACTTTGTTTGTAATGGCAGATTAAAATATTTAATAATAATAATATAAAGCTGTACTTTCTACCAAAAATTAGTATATTTACTTTTTTTTCTTCTTTGAAAATCACTCCTCATTCAGCCCTTGTACAGGGTGGGTTATATGGGCGATAATGGGACAATTTTAAAACGCGATGTATGGTTGACTTCGGAATGTTAAGTTCGCCGTTTGCAACTCGTGTAGAAGATGCAGGATTATCGGCAAAATATTCTTGAATATTTCTATTTCGAGCTTCATTATTTCTTTGATACTCTTTGGTCGAGGTTTTTCAAACTCTCCATATGCAAGTAGGTTGGTAGTAAGCGTGAGAACATTTGTATCCTCCAGGTTGATGTTTTCCGGAAAACTCATTGTATTACCATTCTCTGCATTTCTGCATTTTAATATAAATAACTAACATGTCAAATGTTTCTTCTGTTTGAAAATTTCTGGCATTTTCGTGGATACGTTTAACACACTCTTCCAATAACACAATAAAATATGCAACTAAATGAGAATATTTGACAACTTCTGTCTTAGCAACGACATTTTCGCAATTGTTTCTAGAGGCAGTCATGGCCAACTCGACTAAAATGGTTTTTTATGCTTTTGACATAAAACAAAAATATTTAATTAGAGTGTTATACACTTTTAAAGGCGAATAAACGCTTTTGAAACTGTAGAAAACAAAATGGCGGCCATAAGAAAAACAAAAAGTTGATGATGATATCTTAAAACCGAAACGTTAAAATTAAAATCTAAATACAGGAATGTATTCCTCTTAAAAAGTTGTCTCTAACAATGTTTTTACGTGGATTCCAAAAATTATTTGAAATAAAAAAACTACAGCACTTTTTCTAAAATGCACATTTTTAGCTTTTTCAAAATAACTCAAAACCAAACGAGATACGGGCCGTCATCAAAACCGCATTAAATTAAAGGTTAAATGGTCTATAACTTTCCCCATTTAACCGTCTTTCTATCTCTTCTAGTTTCCAATATCCCAATACATTCCCTGACAATAAAATTACTATACAGCAATTTATTTTCTTCGGCGGTATATTGTATCACTAGATGCCAATTTTAGATATAGTTGCATCTATGTATTACTTCCGGTTTAACCGGAAGTAATATAAGCTTTAATATTGTAAATGGAACACCCCTTTATATTTTAGGATTTTAATTCTACAGGTCATTCCTTATATATTATTATACCCTAAATATATCCATAACCTTACTTTTTTGTATTTTGAAGAAAATTGCGTTTGAAAACGTGTAAACGGCAGCACAATATGCAGTTTTATGAAGAAACAAATGAACATACCAAAAATTTAAAAGGCTTAGAATAGGTCTTTTAAAAGACTTCACCTTTAGAAACCACTTATATTACTGACTACTGTTTAACCGGAAGAGCTGTAAAATTTGAAATTCTAATTATGATAACCTGGTAATTTGAATGGAAAACCCTATATTTTTTAGATTTAAAGTCTTTAAGCTATTTCGGATATCAAACCTATAATATACCAATAATCTATCTTTTTAGTTTACCAGAAAACGGTGTTCATGGATATTATGTCCAGACGACGACACAATATCCATGAAACTGTTTATTGTGAGGTCGCTCGGACCTTTTACGACTCAGTTTTCTAAAGCTAAAATAGATAGCTTATGAGTATATTATAGATTTTATATCGGAATAGCTTAAAGAATTAAATCTAAAAAAAAATATAAGGTGTTTCATTGAAATTGCCAGGGTTATTATACTAGTATCAAATTTTACAGCACTTCCGGTAAACAGGAAGTAGTATTATAATGGTCTCTAAAAGTATGGTCTTTTAAAAGAACTGTTTTAAGCATTTTAAATTTTTGTTATGTTTATTTTTTCCCCTAAAACTGCATATTGTGATGTCGTTTGGACTTTTCAAACGCCATTTTCTTTATATCAGGAATGACCTGTAGAATTCAAATTCCAAAAATATACATAGTGCTCCCTTTAAAATATCAAAGTTTATATCACTTGCGGTTAAACCAAAAGTAAAACACAGATGCTATTATATTTAAAATTGGCATCTAGTGATACGATATAACGTCCCTAAGTTTACACGATTGCACTGAAAAAATTAATTGCTGGATAGTAATTTTGTTGTCACCTTCGTATGTTACGCCGAATTTGTGTAATTATCGATTTCATATATTCGGCAAAATTTTGCACTAATTCGTGATATAAGCAGTAAATAAAACTGTCACATTAAGGTGCTTAAGGTAAGCTTTTATTATAGAAGGTAGCAACGTTTTCAAAAAGAATTTTAGGTCAGCTGATTTTTTAATATGTTGTTCTCCTTTCTGACCCTAGGCTGTCTGGTTGGGGGTAGTGGTTGCATTTATTAGTTTGCATTCTACCTGTACAGGTAATATTCCAAAATTTTATAAACATTTTAAGAAACCTCATTTTCAATTTCTGGTCTAGTAGGTAGATAGGTTTACCAAACATATTTTTTACTACCTTTTATCATTGCTTATTATTCAGTCGTCCCTTTTCTAACTTCTAAACCATTCGGTATGTTTTGATGAAACTTGGAACGATAATATATGACCAAGGTCTGCATTTTTGACATATCAGTGACAGCTCTAAATATCAAGGCTACAGCAAGGCGCCAACGCAACCGCTACCGTCAGCCAAACAGCCGAGGATATACCCGAAAGAGAAGGGAGAACAACATATCAAAAAATCAGCCAACAATTACACAAATTTGGCGTAACATATACACGATCGTACTTACTTTTGAGCTTCTTTTTAGTTCAGATAGGTTTGAAGGCATGACTGACCGTGTATAAACACATCTAGAACTTCCCAAAACAAATATAAAAGAGGCGCTATTCCGCACCTTTTTAATACAAGAAAACCCACACATAGTCATGTTCATTTATTGTTTTTTTTCTGTAGTTTTAGTATTTTTAACAAAAAGAACACATTTTTACAAAATTACTACAACAACATACGTAAAACCATGGTCTATAAAAATTATTTTTTACGAAAACATTAAACCTAAATTTCTTCAACTGAAGTTTTTGTCTGTTTTCCTTAATACCTAAAACAAATTGCTTTTTGGTCTTAAATGTGCCGAACTGTCAGAGAAGATAATAGATTAACTGAGAAACTTCGACATCTAATTATTAGAGTGTTGACAAGCGCGCCAATAAGAAAAGTAATTAATAATAGAGAAAAACTACGATGGGACACGTGATGAAAGGTTGAACAAAAAAGTCTTGTTTAGAAAAGAATATACCGGGAGAGAAATTGGAAATTCGTACCGAATTGGCTAGTGCTTGGCTATACAATTCATTTTAAGGATTTTTTTATTTGTTTTTAGTACACAAAGGCCTAATACATTCGTACCAAAATTATCTTAAAGGAAGAAATAATTTACTAATACAGAACTAACATATTTAAATATTATAGAGTAAAAAATACTTGAACAAGCGAACGACTTGTATTCTAGTTATTCTAGAGATAAATAGTCTAGACGCGAATATAGGAAATAAACCTCACTCATCTGTTTACAGGATAAAAACTGTTTTTATGAAATATAGTATTTAACCAAGAGTATTTACATAGTTGCCTAAAAAATATAGTTTAGGCAATATTTAAATTTAAAAAGTAACTAAAGATTTTTGACACCTCTGTATAAAAGTTATCACAATTATGTGGATTTTTTTTAATTACCCAAGATACAAAAAAAAATGAAGTGACAAAACAGCATATTTTTAATTTTTTCAATTTAAATAAAATATAAATATATAATAAAGTATATTTTTTGATCAAAAATATTTGTTGGGTTGCAGATTAGGAGGCCACAGGCCTTCATAAATTTTTACAGTTTCAGGCTAGATAAACCCTAAATGCTACAAATACCACTTTAAAATAATATTAAAATGGATTAAGGGATATTTTCGTTTAGGTTTATCGTCCTGACATGACGATAATGTTTGTTATTCCTAATAGTATGCTCTACTCTACTACCAGTTGCGATTTAATAATAATCGTTATATGTCCCTAGAATAATAATTTTTTGGTTAGTTTTTATTAATTACCTTTTACCCTAACACAAAATTTTACTTACTTTTTTTCATTTTTAGTCCTTAGCAATAATTTCTTAAATTTGTGCATATAGGCAAGAATAACCTTGTATTTTTTTTATCTTTGGACAATCCACGAAGGCTGAAAGCCTAAATACTTCATAAAATAAATAAAGTACCTGAGGCATATAAGGCCCGGGTGTTTATAAGGCCCACATTTAAAAACTCGCAACAAAATATATGGGTTTTGGATTAATCGTTACCCATACATGCGTAAGACCAATAAATATCACGGGAAGTAAGCGAAGGCTGCTACGCGATGCCTTCTTCTTAGTAGCGAAGAATTTGTGACAGGGTGCGGTATCATCATAAGGATTTAGAATTATGGCCAAAAGAAAATTATAGGTATTGAATCTTATTATTATTTAGAAAAAGGTAATTTTTTTGTAAATTGTCAGTTATGACTGTTTTAAAATTTGTGTCCAGTCCAGCCCACTAGAATAAGTCAATAAAAGAAAACTTGTGTGCTGCTTGGGTAGCTACAGAACATACTAAGACCAGTGGCTTTACAAAGTGTAGAGCAAAGGACAATAAGTCTCACTTTAAGAAGTTATGTATTTATGACCTGGAACTATACTTTAATAAAAAATAAGAAGAAAGGCAATTAATTATAACTAATAATCCAAAGAGTTATTAGGATAAAAAAATAATAAAAGATTCTTTAATAAAAAAAAGGATTTTTTATTTTTGTAATGTTTATTTATAGTTTAGTTTTAAAATAAATAAGCAACCTTAATTCTGAACAAAATTTTGCTTAACTTTCTTAAATCATTCGAGGTTTTTTTACATTTAACGTGAGGACCTATATATTTTTTATTATTTCTAAAAAAGTCTTCTTAAATTTACTGGGAAGTGAAAAAAGTATGGTTTTATTAAAATAGTTTTTTTTTCAAGACGTCATACTTTCTTTTCTAATTCAACCGAGGTTAACCTCCCGTGATGTCAACGGTGTTGATATTTAAATTGGCCGTTTATTGTTGTCGGACCTGATCGACGTATGTGAACTGGTTTTAAGTTGTGAGATAATTTAATACGTACCTTGGGAGATAGAGACTCGTTTAAATCCGGCAAAAATGCAGAGGCCAGACCTCTGAGTCTTAAATTACAGCACAATTGCATGAGATTTGAGAATACATCTGCATAATTTAGCATCCGATCGACTGACGATATCATTGTCGCGTTTATACTCTTTTATTTGCTGGGGAAACGTATCTTCTGTTATTTGTATTTATTTTCAGGTGATTAAATTAACTCGAGAGATAAAAGTAAATTAATCTTAATAATGTGTTTGCCAGAAGAAGATTTTTTTAATCAATTCTGCACAAACTAGTAGGTTTCTTTTTAGAGTACAGGATTTGAATCCAAAGACACCTCTTTACATATCTGCTTACTGTATAAAGAATTTTATTACCTAAATATGTTATGTCAATAAAAAGTATCATTAATAGGTTCCCTAAAAAAATTTGGTTACATGGGAACGCATATCAATAAAATACAGGGTGGCTATTTGAAAACGAAAGCAGAGCTTATTTTGGACACTCCAGATCACTTAAGAAAAAACGCTCCGGACCCGTCGATTTTCGATTTTAGGGGAAAGCAGACTTGCCCCAAAATTTTAAAATAAAAAAGGGGTTGAGTGATACGTTATTTTAAGGTCTCTTGACGTCATCTCGTATGTAACTATACAACAAAACTAACTTTTGAAATATACGTGTTACAGTTTCTGACAGCTTATAAATTAATTTAATTGGACGGTCTCTTAACCCGATAATTTCCTTTCTTAAAATAGAACAGCGTCTATTCTTAAGATAAAAAATTACGAACATAATGAACAGACAGGGAACAGTAACACTACTAGAAAGTTCACTTGACTCTGCGACTCTAAATCTGTCTTTTCTTGCACCAGAACACGGGCCTATAATGAGACTGAAGTTGGATAAGCCCTCTCATTAACCTTTAAAAGTAAACTCTGGTTTAAGTTAACAATGATTTAACGATGGAGATATTTCTTGCATGCGGATTGTTTTCTAGAATTTAGATTGCTATTTAAATAATAAAAAATAAATGGCTGAACTAATAGTTATAACGACACTAATAGGCTCTCAGCCCTTCGTATAAAGAAGATTCTTTTACATCAAATATACCTGAATACAAGATTAAAGTATTTCTCACAAAAATATTTATTAATTAAATTTGGCGTCCAAACGTAAAATAAAATAATTATACCAAATAAATTTAGATTAATACAAAATTGTGGACTTGTAAAGGTCATGAAGCAATAAATATTCGCAAAATATTGCACAAAATTTTAAAATGCATATTTAAGGTACTATATTTAAAATTAACCAGTTAATACATATAACAGGAAGTGCCAGTACGGTGACATACTTATAATATAAAGATCAATATGACTTAGACTTAGCATCAAAGTTTTAAAAATATATTATTGTAAGCTTCTTAAATTTTTTAATAGAATACTTGCGTGAATAAACGTAGATACATATAATAGCGTTGTTCAAATATCGATTATGGAACTTGTGAGACAGTCGATTCCATATAATTAAATATTGCTACAGTTTTATATATATTTTTTAAGTGTTATTGATTTGGAGTTACAACCCCCTAAATTTTTTTCTTAAAGAAAAACCGATACAGTGCCGGATCAAACGTAAAGCCGTGAAGCGACCTTCTCAGACCTAGATCGGAAAGAGCTCATATTTAGGGTGATAAAGAAAGAAACTGTGCTGTTCTTTAAATGATGGGTAGTGGTTTAACCCAAATTAGACATGAAGAGAAAAGCAAAGTAAAGGAAAGGTGGGGAAATTTTAGACCTAAAACCTTTTTTAACTTCAACTTAATTTTTTTTAGACCACACAAGGGCGCAACATTCACTTTTCGCTTCTGTAGAAAATAGACCTTTATTCAACACTGAACCTATATAACTGACATTTGAATCTTAGACTGACTCGATTTTATTCCATCATTTAAGTAATAATTTACATTGATGGTGTGCCGCAGGAGGCATTAAGAACATTAAAAATGTTTTTTTTTTATTGTTTTTTAATTTGAGTTTCATTCATTTTTATTAATTTTCGTTATTCTTTGGCAAATTTATTTCAATCAAAATAATGAGACCAAACTTAAAACATTTTAAATTTAGCTTAAATAAATAAATGCATACAACCTTAAAATTACTACTTGTAAACAGAAATTAACAAAATGATTTAAAAATTACTTCCTAGAATATCTAGGTACGTTTTACGAAAAACAAACAGTCAATAATTATTTAACATAGTTAAAACTAAATTTGCTACTTTAAAATACAAATTTCTACCCAATCGCGATTTAAAGTCTGTCCCAATATCTCGGAAGAATAAAAGTGGCTAAAAAATTCAAATCATTAAGGGTAGCCTACCGCTTAAACAGTTTCCCATCCCCTTTTTGATAAAGCTAGTAGATGAAGACAGACACTGAGCGTCCGCTTTCAGCTGCATCCATCATGCTCCAAATCCTTGGTACGACGTGAATTCTGTCCACGTCCACGCTCCGCGGGCTATGTGGCGCACTATTCGGCGCGGCGAATTGTTGCAAGTCTGGACGCAGCGTTAACTTCATGAACGTACAGATGTGATGGCCGGCATGATACAATATAAAATTATTAGTCCGGTCAAAAATGAGTCAAATTTAATATCGGTTATTATTAACTTTTGCCTAATTATTTAAATTTTTTTATAAAAGCAGGAAGTTTCAGCATACATAATATTTATTGTGAACTAAACTTTTAACAGTTTGTTAGCATATTTATAAAGGTACAGAGTAGTTTAATTATTTGCATGATCAAACCTGTATACACTAAGAGTGATTTGCGATGCTTTTAAAGAATGAAAACAAATAAAATATCAATGGCATCAAGCATCATTCGAGTTTTCTAATAAGGCTGTCGTCGAACAGCATAAAATTTTGTAATTCTTGTTATTATTGGAATAGGTTTTATTGAGTTATTGTTTTTTTTCATACTGTAACATTAATTAAATTATATTTAACAACACATCTTTTGTATAAACCGATCGAGCTAAATATCTTAACGAATATCTAAATGGATACCACCCCAGAACATTACAATACCAAAGATCGAGTTCATAGCGCTCCAGCGGTTACTTTGTGCCTCTTTGGCATTTCCAATCGGGAGCATGTTTTCTCAAGTGATGGTATCTCCCCGTATTTATTCGGTAGTTGCACAACCGGCCTGTATCTCTATCAGGACTGCGAGCTACGCGCTATCTCTATTACTGCCCACTGATTATTTTACATTTACACGCATTTCTCTCAAGCCAGACTTGCTGTTCTTGTTTTGTCGTTGTCCTTTTGCATTGACTTGGATGGAATAATTATAGCCATTACTTCTGAACAAAAGTAGATTAGATCACCGATAATAATTGGCTACTGTAATATATTTTGCCGGATTAGCATGGGTTTCATTAATGAACAAACGAGAAAGTGCATGCCTTGGCTTCTCTAATAACAGTTTACCGAACAAGACAATTCTCTTTGCTACCTGTTTTTTCTGACGTGATATGCATAAACAATTACTTTTGAGAAAATTACTTTAGTTCTTGTTTAATTTTTTTGTAGGTCTTTAAGTTTAAATACGAGGAACACTAGTTATATTGTGAACCTGGTAGACTTCGGTCCTAATGATCTAAGATTCGAATAGGAAGCGACCTGCACCCATCTGTTTACCGGATAAAAACTATTTCATATCAAATACAGGGTTAGTAAAAAAACCGGAATGGTGGATTATTTTAGAGAAACCGTTAAATATAAATGAACCAAATTTTATGTGACGGGGTAACTAAATATGAAGAATTTATAAATTATATTTCCAAGGTTGCCAAGTTTATAGCTTTCTCTCTAAGTTAGGAAATTTTAAAATTTCAAATGGAATACCCTGTTTTTTATTATGACCTGATATTATCGTTTTTTAACTTCTATTAATTTTAAAGATATGGCATCAAGCTTGAATACAGAAACGACCAGATATGGCCAATTATCTCAAAAACGATCCAACCGAGTGAAAATTAGTACAGGGAAGTAACTGGACATTTTAAATTCAGGAATTGCATTTGCGATGTTTTATAATTAAATTTCCTTATTCCTTCTTCTTGACCTTTTTTAAAGAATCTTAAAAACACCGCAAAATGCAATTCATAAATTTAAAAGGTCCAGTTTCACCTCTGTACCAATTTTTACGACTATTGGTTGGATCGTTCTTTAGATAATTGACCATACCTAGCCCTTTTTGTATTAATTTCGAGAAATGCATGATGCCATATCTTCGAAATTGACAGGACTAAAGAACGATAATATTGGACCATTAAGCAATTGATTACAATAATAAGAAATTGGGTATTCCATTTTAAAATTCCTTAACCTACAGAAAAACTATAAACTTGGCAGCCTTGCAAATTCAATTTTTATTATTCATTCAATTTTGTGTCAAGGGTAACTGCACCCTTGACACAAAATTTGGTTCATTTATATTTGACGGTTGCTGAGATAATCCACCGTTCCGATTTTTTCTACTACCCCTGTATAGTTTTTTTCTACTACCCCTGTATAGTTTTTAAACAAGGGTATTGATGCAGGGCAGTTGCGATGCCAGCAAGAGGGGAAATGGGGGTGACCTGGGCCCCCTCTAAAAATGTGTGCCCCCTGTAAAGTGTAAAAGGTATGAGACTGGAGTTAGGAAAGAAAGACAAATATGAGAGTTTTCTTGTTTGAGGATCTTTTTTTTGCGCTTCCAAATTTTATGTCTTCAACAACTTTTTTGGCTCCCCTTGACCACATTGGTTTTTAGAATTAAATAAGGATCCGATATCTGTAACTTTCATATAGGGAAAAAAGCATAATCCTCATTTAATTCCAAAAACCTATTTTATTTACCATTTTGCTAAATTATTAAAAATAGAGGCAGTTTTGTCCTGATGCATTTTTACATTTTTGTAGTTTTTGGACTGTACAAATTTCTCAACGTTAATCTTGTTAGCAAAAGAAGTTGCAAGACACGACTTTCTTAAACATTTATTACAATTTTCGGTCCATTTGTCCTATTATAAGGGTTTATCTGTAGACATTCTGTATACATAGAGATAAAGCACTAATATTTTGACCTAAAACAATGCTCCTAAAATATTTTTAGTAAATTTTGAAACAATACTGAAAATAAAAAATTTAGTTATAAGTTGAAATTTTTAATAAATTAAAATAAAAAGTAATACTCGGGCCGATTCTTGCCTTTCATTGTCTAGTCTAAATTCTTCGTAGGCTTAAAAGGATACAATTTAAAATTAATAAACAAGGACCATTTATAATTGTCAAAACAAAAAATAAAATGAAAACACATCAGACTATTCAGCAAAAGCAACAAAGAACCACGTACACATAGAGATAATAAAATAATCTTCATAAGCGCAACTTCCTTGCATCTTGCATTCATATCAGAAATAATTAAGAGCATAAAGCCATATCTCCTCTTTTATTTCATTTGAATGTCACAAAAGACACGACATGACAAGAAGTGCCGACTGACTGTAAGTATTTTTACCGTGTTATATTTTTATTTGTGAAACGTAAGTAACAGGAGAGTGTCAGCTGTTAAGACACACTAAGTGGATACAAAGATCATAAATACTAAATATGAATCGCGGTTGAATAAGAGAATGGTTGGAAATATACGAGGATTGGCCAAAATTTTGATCGATTTTATTTAAGTAGCTGTACGTAAACTTTTTAATTTAAGGAAAATTTTTATTAAATAATCATATGTTTATTGCCAATACAGATTTACGAGCAGATATAGCAGCAGCACATGTGACGCGTTGCTTTGCAAATAGTTTTTGTCAGCTATTGTTAATTCTATGGGAACATGACAAATCAAGCTTGTTATGATTTCTGTACAAAAAACAAACAACAAATACCATGAATTTAAAAATTATTTAATACACTCTTTTATACATACAGGGTGTTACGTAAATAATGTTCGTAACATTAAGAGGTGATTCCTTGCATTATTCTAAACAAAAAGCTGATAATAAATTATTTCCGAGAATCAATCATTTTCGAGAAAATTAAGTCGTAAAAAATTAAATTTTTCCAAACATTTGGCAACGTTTCAACACAACATAGATATAAGCAGACAATGTGAATTATTTTCTAGATTTCACCAAAGTAATTCTAGTGTTTCTTAAGGCTAAAAATTTTAGGGAAGAAACTTTAGGGTTAAAAGAATGAACAAAGTGGAAAGCTCAGGGTCTGTCCACTTGGGCCGTATAAGGATGCATACACAGGAATTGCAAGTAAAGGGACTAGACTGGATAATTTCTAAGAGCAAAAGGAGCAAAAGTATCTATAAAAGGGCGACAGATCCGGTACCGCCCGAGGATGGGCAAGAGATGGAAGTCTTTCAGTAAGCAAAGGATCATTAATAAGACGCTTAAGCTTCTGTTTGAATGGGGTCAAGAATAGTAAGGGTTGTAGGGGACGCCATTCCCGAGACATGAGAACAATATTTTAAAAAGACTCAAATTTGGAATACATAGAGAGTATATAAAAATTAAAATAAGAAAATACTTTTGATTTGAAAAAGAAATCGAAGCTTATTTAAAGCCGCCGTGGCTATAGATACAATGAGTTTATGCAAGTTAAGATTATTCTTAAATGCGACTCCCATAAGGTCGAATATGTCCTTAATTTGCAAGAGCTGGCCACCTCATAAGCAAAGAGTAAGTGATAACTTTTTCCATGACAGGGAACATGATTGTCTTTTGGATGCATTAAATTGAACAAGATTATAGGCGACGCAATTCAATATTAAATTCAGGTCCTCCGGGCTTAGAGATTGGTTTAAAAACCTGAAAACTCGAGTTTAGGGTTCTACCGTCAGCAAAATTATAAATGAAATTGGTTGTAAAAGAGAGAAGGTCGTTGATGTGAAGAAGAAACAAAGTTGGTGCCAGTACTGAACCCTGACGCACTCCAGCATTGACTTGGACTCACGTCCTACTAAATAGTTACTTAAAGGGTTTAACGTAATTATATGAGTACATAGAATAGGTAAGTACGCAAAAGTGGCCCAGTGCATATTTCATGTAATATTACGAACCATTGGTAGCAGCAAGACAATGTACAATTCATGCAAGTCCAAATAGTTAACTTTTTATTGTATCCTCGTATACGATGTATTAATAAAGGTAAAAATACATTCACAATGCGGGAAACATAATTCATAACGCTTTTAATAAACACCACTGTTATTTTCTGTTTCTGTGTTTTGTACTTCGGCAATGCGCTTGGCTTATTTAGTTTTCGTTTCTATTGCTTTGAAGACATCTTTATAAATTTGCTGTGTACCAGTAAACCTTTGGAATTTAATATGAACATTAATTTTCCCAAATGTTTTAAGGGGAGTTAAGATGGTTATTTGTCATAATTATTTATATTTATAAATAGAAGTAAGCACACAAAAATATTTTTATTTTATATATTTTAACTATTTACATTTTACTTGCAAGGTCTTTTAAATATTTGCTTACAATTTTAGTTAAATTATCTTAAATAACATCTAAATTATTCAAAATACAAATAAAGCAAATATAAGTATTATTCTTGACACTTAATAAACATAAAAGAAGAATAAACTTACTTTACAAAGATAAATAAAACCCACTAAGAAGCTAAAAATATTAGGATAAAAAAAATAGTCAGTTGATAACATAACATAACAAGTTAAAGTATAAAAAGCTTTTGTTTATTTAGTTAATATTATTTAGTATGCGTATATGTATGTTATTAACCGACTTTATTTTTGTTATTATTTTTTATTTGTTATTATTAGCTTTTAAGTAAGATTTGTTTAATCTTTTGAGGTCACCTTTTTATATTTATATTTTTTTTAGCTAATTTTTATTATTGTTTAAACGATGAATATTCACTAAGAAACACTATTAGTAGATATCTTTATCTCTAACGTAAACTGTTTGCGCAGAGCGGCAATGCTGCCTCTAGTAGGTGTATGACCTAAGAACTTAACTGCGACAATTTGGTGTATTCCATTTAACTTGTTTCGTTCTTTGGAACCGATTAAAACAGTTTTAAAAAAAAACAAAAAACAGTGAAATTTGCCCGTTAACATACCCTGTTCTTTGTTTGTTTTTTTTTACTTAGTATCATTCCTTGGTTAATTAGTTACCTACAATAAATTATTATAGATATTTTTCAAATATAAACAAGTATATTTACTATTTGTCCTTTGGCATATGTCTTTAGTGTCAGAACTATTCGTGCACCTCCAGTGATGATGATGCATGAGACGCAAGGGAGAGGTAATAGAACGGTTCTGCAGAACAACTCCAGTATAAAACACTTACGGTGTTGTTCTGGGAGGTTAGAGAGCATAAAAGGATTACACCAAATGCTACCGCCAGTAGGTATATATGTCACACAGGAAAATGGCTTCTAACTAGGCAAATGCCTTCTGCCTTGGG
This sequence comes from Listronotus bonariensis, assembly GCA_014170235.1. Classification (NCBI taxonomy): domain Eukaryota; kingdom Metazoa; phylum Arthropoda; class Insecta; order Coleoptera; family Curculionidae; genus Listronotus; species Listronotus bonariensis. The sequence goes on along the minus strand of JACEGR010003233.1, from coordinate 69,102 downwards.
CAAATTATTTTATGAAAATATTTTTTATTTAAAAGACATTTGCCTAGGTAAATGCATTTACCATGTCCTTGTTAGACAAATGACTGTGATATAATTTAATAACAGATAAGACGTACATTGCGTGCTTTTGCAGACCTACAGTAATTATTTTAATGATGAAATATGAAAAGGTCCAAAATATTACTTTTGTATTGGGTAAACAGAGAACACAAAACCAGCCCATATTTTGTGTTTGTGTGTGTGTATACCATTTACAAAGGTACACCCTTTGCATTCTATTTTTTCACTTTCAAAAACAGGCCAGTTTTGTTTGATATTCTCTTAGAGGCACATATTGAATGGGTCACCCTTTTTGTTTATTTTGCAATTATTTGTTCCAAACTGCTTGGCCAGCAACCCTTGAAAGGACCCGCTCAAAAATTGTTTCCCGTTGCTTATAAGCAACAAAAGAAAATTTAACTTTTTTTGTAAATAAAAATTTAAAGCTTTTATTATTACAGTCCTCAATACTAACCTTCGTACTTCTTAAACATTTTTGTTTAAACCAATAGTAACCTTTACGTAAAAAAAAATAATATGCAAATTAAGCCTAAATAAATAACATCATTCTTCGGCGGCCAGCTAATTAAGGGATCATGTACTTGTTTACTAAATTCTGCACGTAAATACTGCTTTTACTGATATGTGACTTATACAACATGCAGTACAGTTGAACGAAATTTGCGTGGAAAATGCTCCATAAAATGAATGATGTTGTGTGTGTTTAGGTAAAAAAATTAAATGGTTACAAAGGATGTGGCATGAGAGGCATGGCCCCTCATTTATGACCACCCCTGCGCATAAGAAAACTCTAGTAAAGAAATATTTTACATACATAACAAGAATGTGACATACTTGATGCGACCATAAACCTTTTTACTTTTTACCAGAATGAATTTATTTATATGTTTTACTTTTATCAATGGTGTATTACAAATAGTGATAACTAATAGAGAATAATAATTATTAAACGTGCCATATTTTTTAAAATGCACATTTTGTTACCTGTCAAGAAAGTAAACTATCAAAATATTACGATTCGAGAATATGAGAACATCTTAAATTATCTCTGTCTTTATATCGCTATGTCAACACTTAAGTGCCATCAAATTATGCATTAGAGTATTGCTAGTGATATTATGACAGTTTGAAGTGACAGGAAACAAAAAGTTCTTACGATTTATAAAACAGCTTAAAGCATGTTAGATTTTTAACAACTTTTTAAAGAAGTTTTGGATATATTTGGTTGCGATTTAAATAGATTTTCTTATGTCTTTAAAAATAGGCTTTTAATACCTTTTTAAAATAATTGTTTCCTAGATATAATAATAATATTAAGTGTTTATTTTTTGACCTCAACTTTTGGCAGTCTACAAAAAATATTATAGGAAAGGATGTAGGAGTTGAACTGAGCTCTTATTGGTACAAATCGTTGTAATATTAAAAAGAGTAAGGGCACCAGCTTAAAATTATATCAGTCAATTTTATGGAAAAAGTTTATGTAAACATAGGTCCGAAAATGCTTTGTTTCTTAGATTCAGGGTGTTTCACTTTAAAGGAAAATCAAGTTTTTAATTAATATCTTAAATATGCCTTATCCGATTTTAATAAAATTTGGCTGTAGTCTTGGTGAAAGTAAAGAGTTACTTTAGCCCTAACTAATTTTTATTATTAGGACCATTGGCCGCGTGGAACACATCTTAGCTAATATTGACAAAAAATACGTTACTGTTTTTTTACAACAATGAATGCTTTAGCACTTCACATTAATCAATGCATTTATCAAGCAGGATTTCTTTGGGGTAATCTCTGCCAACCAGTGGTTGAACTTCCATGTCCATCTGAATGGGGATGGATTTTTGAGAATACTAAATGGACACCACTGTGGACCACTTTAAAAAATGAAAAAATATCATTTGATACACTATTAAAATGTAAATGTAACATTTGTGGCACAAATTGTATTGTTTCTTAAATTTTATTTAAATGTACCAGGTTATGTTTGTGTGCGGAATGTTGTAATTAGGTATTTTAGGTTGTGTAATAATGTGTTTGTTTTTATTGATGTTATATACAGTGTGTCCCAGGATAGATGTTATAAGAGGACAAATGGAACAAAAATTTTTGAATTTTAAAACGAAATTTTGGACAAACCGGTCGCATGGTCCAAAACTAATAAATACAAAACTTTAATTCAATTGGTATTAAACAGGGGAGTTAAAAAATTGACAAAAATATTTATTTTTACTTTACATGTTTAACTTTAAATTTTGACATAAAATTTAGTTCTCTGCAACATTTACTTATACGATTTTGTCCTATTTTTTCAAATAAAGGTACTTTATTCCTGGTCATTTTTCATATTTGTAGTTATAACTTGCCCTGTATATTACCAATTAAAATAAAATTTTGTATTTATTGGTTTTGGACCATGCGCCCAGTTTTCCAAAAAGACGATTAAAAATTCCAAAATTTTTGGTGAATTTGTCCTCTTGTAACACCTATCCTGGGACACACTGTATAAGCCATATTTGTTATTATCTTTATAATAAAAAGTTATTATAATACTGTTGTTATTTATCTAAAAATATAATGAATCAAATTATAAAAAAAAGAAATAAGTAAATAAAATGTAAAGCATAATTATTAATTAATAAATCTAAAGTGAAAAATAATCTTTTAAAATTAATAGAAAAACATTAAATATTTCGATTTCTAGGTACTTTACTGGTGTAGTACTAACTTGGTATGCCACTGGTATCTTTATTTTAAAAGATAATAGTCTAAATGATAACTTTGTGGTTTGTCGTTTATGTTGTTTTTTTTGGTAATGGTTGTTTAAGATATATGGTAAAAAGTGCCGTATGACTTTTTTTTTTGTTGTAGAGTCTTACCAAAAAACAAAAATATTATTTTTATTATTACTATTATGCCCAATAAGGTAATATTACCAATTAATATAACTAAAGTGAGAAATATTTTGAAAAATAAAATAAAAGTATAACATTAAAAATTTCTATTTTTAACTACCTACTATACTGGTGTAGTGCTACTTTGTACGCCACTGGTAGCTTTAATTTAACAGAAAATAGTATAATGTTATACACCATTCGGTAGGGAAAACTTTGGCCTTAATTTTTTATGTCTTATTTTTTTTTTTGTTTGGTAGACGGTTTGGAACTTTTGTTATATTGGAGATTCTTACGTAATAAACAAAACTACAATTTAAATTATTGCTATTTTGCAGAATTTTGTGCTCTATCTAACGACACTAAAATGAGTTTTTTATCATTTACCGTTTAGAAGATATTGGAAAAAACTATATCAATCCCTTAACTAACTTTGAGGGGGTGGGGGTGCCTTCGGGACTTTTTGAGGTGGGTCTGTTCAAAAATCTACTAATGTTGACATACTTTATTCACTCTATAAAGCATTTGCTTCTACTCAAAAACCGAAGTATCGGACCCTTAATTAAGTCACTAAGCTAAATATCAATCGTCAACAACAACTATTTTTATTAAAACTATACTTTTGCTGGCGAAAGTACCTTTCTAATATTATTATTAATTGTTAGTTAATTGATGCATCAAAAATCCCTAACAACCTATTGTCCAAAAACGTCACAAGTCTTAGAATATACAGGGTTATTTTTAAATTAATATATTCCTTTTAGTCCGAAAATGCTTCGTTTTTTGTGATTATATCTGAGGTGGTATGACAAAAATGCTTTTTTTTTTTAATTTTGAAAACGAAGCATTTTCGGACATAATTTTATTTATTTATATTTTTATTTTCTTGCATTTTATAGAGTGTTAAAAGGAATATATTAACTTAAAAATAACCTTGTATAGGTTTAGTTGCACTTTACTTTTAAAATCACCTAAATACTTACACTTTTAAATATCCGAAGTGGCTTAAATATGTTATTTCGTTAAAAATGTGTGCGCTACCCCGGATAGCGCCGTCTATAGTTTAAAATAAAATTAAAAGCTGATTTTTACCCCACATAATTTTCTCTACCCATTGTAAAAATACACCCCATATTAACACCAAAATTTTGTAAAAAAAAGAAAACTGGATAGAATTCTTGACTACCTGTATTTCCAAAATCATTTATTATTGGACCAAAATAAGTTGTTTTAGATCATCATATATATATATATATATATATATATATATATATATATATATATATATATATATATATATATATATATATATATATTTTAGTCACTCAGTTTAAGTAATTGTGTCGTCAGTGTTAAACATCTTAAATCAACTACCTTCAAAAATTTAATTGAAGAAATAAAAAGTTATCTTAAAAATTTGTCTCGTTAAGTGGCACTATACGATTATGACTTCTTATTATAACATGAATAATAAAAATTCCAACAATACTTTGAAGCCTTGGTGAAAAAAGCTTCAAATAATAACATGTTAATAAATTTTTATGTTTATGGAAAACACTACACAGATAAAGACAGATTTGTAGAGATGCCTGCCATAAATGTTTCGATGGTTTGGAACATTTCAGGCTCCAAAGAATTTTATTACAAAAACATTTAATATATTTACTACTATAGAGATAAATATGAGGCCAGCGCATAACATTTAATTGTAGTTATAGTTATTAATGCCATATAAATTTTATAGAGATTTGTGTGGAAGTTTACATTAAACCATCAAATCAAAATGTTTACACAAGTAAACTTTGTTCTGCGGTTTATGTCTATCTTTTCGTCCAAACAATCCATTAAATATTTTGGAGTGTTAAATATATTAACTAAAAATAGAATATTGGGTTTTTCGTTTTAGAAAAATATAGGTTTTGGCAACAAATTAATTATTTTAGAAGGTAAAGAAAAATATTGTTAAAATTTAACAAATGTTTTAATTTAGAATTTTAGAAAGTCATAATAAATTTGGTACAAAAATCTAATTATATAAATTTTGATTTTGATCTTAAAAACAAAGAGTCTGAATGCTCTGGTGTCATTCATTTTGCATCCTGTAAAGGACGTCATGTGGTTTCTCATCTTTAAAGGTTTTTAATTATTTCTTTACTTATTTTAAGTTTGTTAAAATCGGTTTAGTTTTTTTAAAAAGCGAAATAAAATTTTGTATGTGGATATATTAAATAAATGTACATTAGCGACATTTACTTTAGTGTTTCAAACAAGATACCTTGAATATTTTTACTAATTTAAATGGAAAATGGCATTTACTTTTACCATTTTTAACATCCTACTTAAACATATTTTAAAAATATAAATTCAGAGTGCCATCAATTTAAGTAGATATGCAATGTATGTATGGCGGCAATAAGGGTAGTTTTTACTATGTATTTTCATATAGGAGAAATTTAAGGTTCGATCTGCATTTTTATCACCATCTCAACCCCTAACGCAAAATTAGAATTTTTATGCCCTAAGTCACCACGTGCTAGATAGGGGTAGTAACCATCGATGACGTCATCACCTATAAATTAAAAAAGTCCGCGGAGCTGGGAGTCGAACCCATGACACCCGGCCACATGCGTGAGAATCCAACGCCATATACCACTAGGCTATTGGAAGATATGAAAATTTAATGGCAAACGGGGTATAATTGGGACCAGACGTCATCACCTATAAATTAAAAAAGTCTCGCCGACGCTGGGAGTCGAACCCATGACACCAGGCCACCTGCGTGAGAATCCAACGCCATATACCACTAGGCTATTGGAAGATAAGAAAATTAAGTGGCAAACGGGGATCTAATGAATCTTTATATAGTTTTTAACGTATATTTCGGTTTCTACTAGATCGATTTTAGTTGTTCTTTTTGCTAATAATTTAATTTTTATAAATCTACAAATATTAATACTAAAATGTTTAATAATAATTATGTTATTTGAGTGTAAATAGGGCCTTAACAGTTTTTAACGTATATCTTGGCTTCTAGTGGTTTGATTTTAGTCATTCTTTTTGTCGTCCACCGGTGAAGCTTATTATCTCAAGATCTCCGACGTCATATTTAGGAATCTTGCACAACGCGTTATTTTAGGACGTGGCCAATCTGTAAAACGTCGTCTGTCATCTGTCAAATGTCACCTGTCACCTGTCATATGTCAAAAATCACGTGACTTACAAAATGGCCACCATGCGGGGGATACTTGCGCGGGGTGTAAGCGGGGGGCTTAAGCGCAGGTGTAGAGCTTTTCAAGGTCAAAGCATACGTCAACAATAACAAAGATAGCTGCGGTTAGATAATAAACGGTAAAAAACAGTGGTAACTAAATAAAAAGCAGTGTTTGTAGTAAAGCATTTATTATTATAAAATAAAAAAAATACATACATGGTTGTCATATTTCTAAATAATTCTTAGAATAATACCTTATAAAATAAATAGCAGTGTTTACAGTAAAGCAATTATTTTTAAATTAAAAAATACATTGTTGCCTTATTGCTAAATAATTCTTAGAATAATGTATTATTACGGTTATTTAAACTCTTCTCACAGACCCTGTTAATGGTGAATATTTTACAAGTTTGTCATGAATAATTAAACAGTAAGCATTTGTGTTTGCAGGAAAGTTTTCTTTTGTTTCAATCTCTAACCTTACATCAATAATGCCAGAATTAAGGATTTCATTTTGTCTTGAACAATCAATTACAATTAAGGATGCATTGTTTTTAAATTTTTAGGAGTTAAAAGTGGTTCGTTTTCTTTTTCGTAGTAGCTTTCTTGAAATTCTGAGTACATTTCATAGAGAGTAGCTATTATACCTCTTGAAATTTCCAAATTTAAATTATCATATGGATAAAATTCAGAATTTAAATAAAGCTTTGCATTTGATACATCACAATGATCAAATAAGCTACAATTTTTCTTGTGGTTATCCTTTCGATCTGTTTGAAAACCTAAAATTATCCATCTTGGTCTTTCCACCTGCACAGAAGTTTTAATGGTCCATGTAAGGTGTTTTCCAATCGGTATTGAAGGATGTTCTGTGAGTTCCCAGCTTCTAAAACCGATATCCAATTCAGTTCCACTTCCAACAATCTGTAAAAGTTCTAGTCGCTCAGCATCGGATACTGTAATATGTGGTAGCCTCCAAACAATTTTATCAATAATAGCTTGTACATTTTCTCCATCGGTAGTGTTAATAACGGCATTTTTATCGGAAGAACTTCTTAACAATATTAGTTCATGCTTAACATTTATAAGTATCTTTTGAAAATCTTCAGCGAATCCTAGTAATGTCCTTAGTGGAACACAAACATTAAAAGTTCCGTTTGAGCCCATCCCGTCCCAGGTAAAATCATCTTCAATACTCCAACCAGCGTTTTTATATTTAATTAACTCATTACCATTGTAAGAGACATAACCTTTCATTGTTGCTGCTATTCCAGGATATCTAGTCGAATCAATAACTTTTCCGCCAATTTCAAGACGAATTTCTTCAAAGAGGTGTCCCACAAAGTTGTTTACAAGTTTAGCAGTGTCTGAAACTCTTCCATCGGACCCTTTTAAAAGTCGTCCTTCCAAATAAATATGACTTGCCCAAGGTAGGGTGTATATATCAGTTTGTTGCACCGGTATTCGAATTTCATCATTATTTTTGAAAGAGCTGGAGTACGGTAAATGGCTATGCCTTTCTATTTTTGTAATAGAGTTATCAAAGTTTAGCGAATCTGTCACGTTTAAAATGCTCATTTTCTAAGTTTTTAACAAGAAGCCCTATGGATGCAAGAAATCTTATATTTTCTTCTGTTAAGCTCTTTTTAGTGTTCCAAAGCTGGTTAAAATTGACAATTTTCTTGGCGTTATATTTCACAACCATAACACGTGTGCTCTGCACAACGTTCTGCAGTATACTGACACACATATCACAAAGTAGTTATTTATAAAGACTTTCTCAAATGTAATCTAATAGTAATAACTTCTCCTCTAAAGTCAACCAATTCACCATCTTGATCAACCAGTTTTAATTTAATGTTGCTGATAATTTTGGTGGATACAGGCATATAAAGCACATTTTGAGGAATTTCTATAATTTTGAAACCAGCTGGTACTGATGGCGAAAATTCATGTATTGTATGAACAAGCATATTATTGTGATATGCGCCAGTAACGATATTACACTCGATTTTAATCACGTTAATTTTCAGAATATTTACAGGTGTTTGCGATACATGTTTAACGTTGGGCTTTAGCAAAATATTATGAAATCCCAACAATTTTCCAATAGAATTTGTCTTAGTAAAGTCAACTGTATGAGAACATTCAAGCTCGCACTTGAGCGTATTAACATTACCCTTTAGGCTTAGGGTACAATTAAAATTATTGATGGCTTTATTTTTTCCTGTATGGCCTCTTGTAGATAATCATTTATTGCACTTATTTCATATGATCCAATCGGGATTTCTAGAGTAATATCACCCACATAAAATTTGTTATTACTATTATCAATGTTGGGTATGGCGTTAAACGTTTCTAAACTGACTAAACCAAGCTCGTATTCACTAGTGTCATCTCTCAAGTAGATGGGTGGGTTATAGGTTGCTTCTAAGATGGAACTATTACCACTCAAGCTAAAGGTATGCATGACGGTTGAAGTAAGACTAAATTTATTTCTTGAGTCATCTTTATTTATAGGGTTTTAAATAGAGTCCCAAACCGTTTTTGTATGGTCCTAAATATAAACCGCTACCAGTTTTGCTAATCGCAATAGATTCCATTGATTTGTTGTGTCTCTTTTCTTCTTCTAATCTTTCTTGCGCCGCCTTAGAATCTTTAACAGCTTTTACGATCCCTGATATTCCGCCGCTAAGTGCTCCTACGGCGCTTAAGCCGGCAAAAAGTGGTATTAAAAATGGTAGAAATCCGCCGACTACAGGTAAAGGTACTACATCTGCAGGTTTTTCTTTTTCCACCCCATTGAATGCTTTCAGAGCTACTTCAGCAGCGGAGAAAAGATCTTGCGGTTTTTCCACGTACAATGCCTCCCTTGCTTTTTGAAACGCGGTCGCGAAGGGAATCCCCTTGCCTCTACGAGCAGCTTTTTTCTTAATTGATTTTTTCTTAAACTTCTGCATGACCGTACAGCACAAAGTCTTTGACAATACTAAGGATTGAATCAGAATGTTAAGTATATTTATATATGTTACGCTATACTATAACTGCCATCATTTAGTTCCCACCCGTCATTGAGTCAACACGTGTCTAGAGCTACATAAAGATTATTAACAATAATAACGTATTTAAGAAAAACAGTACCGTATTTAAGAAAAACAGTGCCGTATTTAGAAAAACAGCGCCGTATTTAGAAAAACAGTGCCGTATTTTAGAAAAACAGTGCCGTATTTGGAAAAACAGTGCCGTATTTTAGAAAAACAGGTGCCGTATTTTAGAAAAACAGTGCTGTATTTTAGAAAAACAGTGCTGTATTTTAGAAAAACAGTGCTGTATTTTAGAAAAACAGTGCTGTATTTGAAAATAAAGACTGTTATCGCTTAAGCTAATTATTAAAAATATATCTTTACCATGGATTTGAACAAGTTGGACAAGGATGCGAGGCGTAAAATAATTGAAGCTTCCAATAGTATTCGAAAAAAATACAAGCTTTTAATGAAGCAGCAACGTGAGAATGGTGAGCTAGAGTTCGACACGAATGATGATCAGCGCTCAGAAGATAAGCGGAGTTTGCAAGAAGATCCAAACATTCTTCAACTCCTTGATAAACATTCGCGTAGTGTAAAAAATTATATGATTCAATAAAAGCTGGTCGTTATGAGAATGCTGTTATATTGGAAAATACGTATAAACCTTTGGCAAAAATAATATCCAAATCAATACAAAACACTCAATCTGATAGACAACCATTTATACCAAAGTCCTTAAAAAGACGTCAAAGCGAAAATTTTACTCATACAGTAATAAAGAAAGCACGAACTCCTCTTAACTTTGCCAGTCCCGTTAAAAAACAAGATGATATAGCTGAACAAGAAGAAGAAGAATATATGGATTATGAGCCGTCGGAAGATGATCAAATGATGGAAGAAGGCGAAACAGAGGAAACTAATTTAGACAAAACTATCTATGAGCACCAACCTGAAGAAAGTTACTTTGATGATGACTTTAGAGTCGACCCACAACTTAATCCTGTTCAGATTGATAGTATTCCGGAAGAATCCTTTCGAGAATATCTAGATCAGTATGATCCGCTACCTAGACAATATGTGGAAGGTTTTATAAAAGATACGGAAAACGAGTACGATCGAAACTATTTAAAACATGATATGACTACTGATCATCTAACTTTCGGCGATTCTCGACTTGAATTTAACGGCCCAGATATTTATGTTAAAGGGGAAAAATTTATTGGAACTCCTGGTCTATATGAACTTATTTTCAAGACCAATCCGTTAAAAAACAAATTTACATCACTAGACGAGCGAGCATTTGCAAAATTGGTTTTACTAACGAATGCTAGTAAGAGAAATTTTGATGAAAACGAACAGCATGCTGGTAATAGAGGTGTCAAGTACATGTTAACAATTAAACCATTACTCGAACGTATAAAGAGGAGCGAATAAGAAAACAAAAAGAACGCGATAAACAGTTGCGAATTACAAGAGCACAAAATCTTCAAGGCTATGGTTTACCAATTGATACTAAACATAAAATATTTAACAATAATAAAACTGATTATATTTACTGGGATGATCCAAATGAGCTTGTGGATAGATTAAGATTGTTAATGGCTAGCAAGCAAGTGGGTAATAATAACCACCAAAATGAGATTATGAGTATTATTGAAGAGTTAAAGGAAGCCGATATTATTGAATAAAAACAGTTGATTTAGTAACATAACATCATTTTCAAGATGACTCTCGACAAGTTCGGACGTAATTTAACTCATCCATATCATTTAGCAAAAAGCTTAAAACAGAAGATGGTGTAAAGGATAAGCCCGAAAACAACTTGTATGGCTACATGAATATTATGTTGGTTTGCGAAAAGGGTTTGTCAAAACATCTTTTTATAAATGGCACAAAATTTGATTACTACAGGTTTCCCATTACAAGTGGAATTATTGAATATGTTAATATCGATACACCTGTTAAAACGTATATAAACGCAACAGCATATGAAAAACCAAGTGAGTTGTTACATCAGAAGTTAAATTTAAATGATTATATTTTATTTTTAGGAGATAAATTACGAACACGTACCAAAATACATGTTGAGTTTATAATTAAATATCCTATTTTATAAGGTATTATTCTAAATAATTGCTTTACTGTAAACACTGCTATTTATTTTATAAGGTATTATTCTAAGAATTATTTAGAAATATGACAACCATGTATGTATTTTTTTATTTTATAATAATAAATGCTTTACTACAAACACTGCTTTTTATTTAGTTACCACTGTTTTTTACCGTTTATTATCTAACCGCAGCTATCTTTGTTATTGTTGACGTATGCTTTGACCTTGAAAAGCTCTACACCTGCGCTTAAGCCCCCGCTTACACCCCGCGCAAGTATCCCCCGCATGGTGGCCATTTTGTAAGTCACGTGATTTTTGACATATGACAGGTGACAGGTGACATTTGACAGATGACAGACGACGTTTTACAGATTGGCCACGTCCTAAAATAACGCGTTGTGCAAGATTCCTAAATATGACGTCGGAGATCTTGAGATAATAAGCTTCACCGGTGGACGACAAAAAGAATGACTAAAATCAAACCACTAGAAGCCAAGATATACGTTAAAAACTGTTAAGGCCCTATTTACACTCAAATAACATAATTATTATTAAACATTTTAGTATTAATATTTGTAGATTTATAAAAATTAAATTATTAGCAAAAAGAACAACTAAAATCGATCTAGTAGAAACCGAAATATACGTTAAAAACTATATAAAGATTCATTAGATCCCCGTTTGCCACTTAATTTTCATATCTTCCAATAGCCTAGTGGTATATGGCGTTGGATTCTCACGCAGGTGGCCTGGTGTCATGGGTTCGACTCCCAGCGTCGGCGAGACTTTTTTAATTTATAGGTGATGACGTCTGGTCCCAATTATACCCCGTTTGCCATTAAATTTTCATATCTTCCAATAGCCTAGTGGTATATGGCGTTGGATTCTCACGCATGTGGCCGGGTGTCATGGGTTCGACTCCCAGCTCCGCGGACTTTTTTAATTTATAGGTGATGACGTCATCGATGGTTACTACCCCTATCTAGCACGTGGTGACTTAGGGCATAAAAATTCTAATTTTGCGTTAGGGGTTGAGATGGTGATAAAAATGCAGATCGAACCTGAAATTTCTCCTATATGAAAATACATAGTAAAAACTACCCTTATTGCCGCCATACATACATTGCATATCTACTAATTTAATTAAACGGTAAATTTTTGACCAAGTAGTAACGGGAGATTTTTCGTGACTACTACAAGAAATTTAGTTTTTTATTGCATTTAGAAACCATTGTAAACTTGTAAAATATATGTTTCTTATAATAAAAAAACAAAAAAAAAATGTAATAATGTGAAAGTTTATCGTTGTTATTAATATTCATAGTTTTAACACCACATTTACTTTTTTTAAATTTTACATTTGCTAAAAATGGTTTTTATTTTGTAAGCAGATGGTTGATGGTCTTTTCAATTTTAATTTTAGGCCACACCAAATATTTATTTTAAAATATATTAGGTTTAACAAAAAATAAAGTTATTTCCAATAAAAATATTTTAAAATTATTAATACATTATTACCACAATAATTATATGTAACAATATTATCACGTTAGATATCTTATTTGTTTAACGAGCGCTTTGTATGCAATTTAGTCCAGATCAAATTACAACTTCCTGAAATCTGCATGTCTTATTATGTTAAAAAGACACTTAAAATAATTACATAAATGAACAATATAATCCTTTTTTTAATATTCTTTGATTTATTGTTTAATTATAATTATATTTTCTAGATTATATTTTTACATGCTATACCATGTATACAACAGGGGTATATTACTAAAATTTTGAGTATTTTTTTATAATAGCTTTTATGCATCAGCAGATATTGTTTGGCATACAAGACGTAAATTTATTTGTCCCAATGACGTCCATGGCAGGTTCAAGGTAAATATTTAAAAAAAAGTACACTACTGCATTTTCCTAAAACAAAATTGCTTTTTAATGCCCTTTTAGTTTGGAACAAATTTGATCTCTTAAGTATTTCTTATTTTATGTACCGTTTTCGCGTAAATAAATATAAACCATTTTTTGACATGGTCAAATTCCTATCCAAATAAAAATAACTAATAAACTTCGTTATTTTCTCTGTCGAATTAGATATTAGCAATACAAAATGACTAGGTCGAGAAATGGTTTGTATTTATTTAGTTTTTAAGTTTTTCGGTAGAGTTACTGGACACCCAGTATATGTGGAGTTTGTTGCCCAATATAAAAATATATTGTGAAGTGTAAAATATTGTATCTAAAAATAGGTGATAAAAAGTCGACACGGTGTGTCCGGAAAAGGGTTTTAATTTTGAGTATTTATAGAAAAAGCATGCAGATGTTGCTTATAAAAACGGCTTAAAATAAGAGGATAATGTTTCTTTTAAGCCTTTGTACCCTAATTCATAAATTAATATTATGTTACCTTTTGTCACAGCTAAGAAAAACTAAATTAGATCAATTACCATTTTTATTTACCGCTATTTAAACACAATATAACAAAATTACATAATTATTCATTGTAAAGTACACAGGGCCTTAATTTTAAACTTTTCTGTACTCTTTTAAGAAACAAATATAGTCATTTTGTGTATTTTTTCAGTAAAATTTAATATTTTAATTAGAAAAAACATTTGCCACAAAAATAAAAGTGTTACAGCACGAGTGACGTATTTTTAAGTGGAATACTCCGTATATTTTTATATCAATGGATAAAGATTTTTATGGAAAATTCGGTGATATAGGAGTTAATGGGTTTATTTTCTGCGGTTCTGATGAAATTTATTAAAAACTGCATTATACCATAAGGATAATTTTACCTGAAAAACCTGGCTGCCACAGGTCACCGGTGCTTATTTGTCAAAGTCAAGAATTTTAAAACTGGGTTTATTTCTTTTGGGTTTAAAAATAGATATATAATTTTTAGTATATAACATAATTTAAAGCCGATCTTCTGATAAAACCTTATTATAAAACTACTCCAAAAATTAATAAACCTATTTTTAAAATTCTTGACTTTGACAAATAAGCACCTGTGACTTGTATCAGCCAGGTTTTTTAGGTAAAACTATCCCTTTAGTATAATGCAATTTTTAATCCATTGCATCAGAACCGCAGGAAATAAAACCAACAACCCATGTGTCACCGAATTCCTCGTAAAAATCTCTATCCATTGCTAAAAAATAAACGGGATATTCCATTTAAAAAATACGTCACTCTTGTTGTAACTCTTGTTTTTGTTTCAATTTTGTTTTATTGGATTATTAAATTCTACTGAGAGAAATACACAAAATGGCTATATTCGTTTTTTAAAAAAGTACAGGGAAGTGCAAAATGGGGCCCTGTACTTTCCTCCTGAGCAAAGTTCATTATATTTAGCATACTTTGTATACCACCGCAAAAAATAATATCTGAAAATTGAATTAAGGGTTTTAGACCATGCAGAGCTTTTTACAAAAATAACTTTTTTCGAAAAATTAATAATAAAAAAGTTTTCCATTTGTTACGAACTTGCGTAGTCACGCGGTATAGACTGTGTATTTTAGTTCATCAAAAGTAATCGATCTTATAGAGGGTCTTCCAATGAAAGTGATATCATTTTAAATAAAGATTTCTCAGTTTCTAATCCACATAGTTTTAATTTCTAAGTGTTACTATATTTAGTATAGTATGCAGTTTTATATTGCAGCGTCTAGTCGATCAGTTGAAAGTAATAAAAAATATTACCACAGTGGTAGCTCAGTTGTGGCCACTTAACGTTGATTCATTCGAAAATTGGGTTGCCATCATCGGTACTCTGCGCAGGTTATTTGCCGCACTTTGGAAAAGTGTGTGGATGAGTTTTGACGTTAAGTTAACTCACATTCAACCTTTTCCGCAGTACGGCGTATAACCTGCGCAGAGTACCTATGATGGCGACCCAATTCTCGAGTGAATAAAGATTAAGTAGCCACAAGTAAGATACGACTTTGATAATATTTTTTTATTACTTCCAACCGATCGAGAGAAATCAGATGCTGCATCCTAAAACTGCACACTTAAGTATCTAATATAGTAGTACCTAGAAATTAAAAATATATATAGTAGTATACAGTGCTTGTTTAAAGTCAGGACCCTCCCTCCTAACTTCTAAATTGTTTGGTAATTTTTCATAAAAATTTTGTAAGACAACATAAACCAAATTTAAGACAAGAAATAAGAGATATAAATGTCAAAATGACAACTGGGCGCCATTTAAGAAAGAATAAATAAATGGAAAGGGGGTCTTGTGGCACATCATTTTAAAACTCCTGACAAATTCTTTATAACCCCAGAATATAAAGGGAATACCTTTATCCCCTTTAAAAAATGGCGGTACTTTAAAAATTACCTAAATACCTAATTTGAATGGCCATATTGGGTGCGTCAATAAATAAATCTATTTTTTTTCCAACCCTGTATAGTATCACCAATATTACCATTAAATGAATCCTTAAAAGAGCTCTAAGAAAATCACTTATTTTGAGATTCGGAAATACGGCTATCTAAATGAGGTATTCAGATAATTTTTAAAGTACCATCATTGTGTAGTAGGTAAAGGTATTAACTTTATATTCTGGGGTTGTATAGTACTCGTCAGGAGCTTTAAAATGATATACCACAAGATACCCTCTTTCAATTTATTTATGGCGCCCGGCTGTCAGTTTGACATTTATATCTGTCGTTTCCTGTCCCCAAATTTTTATAAAAAAATACCAAACAATTTAGAGGTCCTGAATTTAGACAAGCACTGTATTGACTAGAAACCAAGAAATCTCTGTTTGAAATACTATCACTCTTATTGAAAGACCCTTTACTTACTGTCAATAAGTTGGTCAATAAAGTAAAAGCATCTAACAATCTTTTAAACTAGTTTTCTTTTAACAAAAAAAACTGAATCCATTGCCAAAATGAAAATTCGCGTTTGATGTAAAAAGGTCGTACATTAATTCATAATGAACGAGTAGTCTCCTAGTTTACCACTTATATTTCCTTAATCCCTGAGAGCACAAACGGAACCGGAGCGGCCACGATGGCCGCATATACTGATGAAAACCTAATGGTTATATCTCTTTATGGCGGATAAGATCAAAGGGCGAATGTTGGTACATGGTGAGAGTTTGTCCTTTTTTATGAACTCATTGCATCTACGGACAGTATGATGTTATGTTATATCGTTTTGTACAAGTTGCCAGTCTAATTAGTGCCAGCGAAAAGCGCCCTTGTTGATGCAACTCACCGTGATGCGTATAATCGAAGCTCGCTACTGCTCTAATTGCCCCAAAGCAAGAAATATTTTAGAGTCGTTAGGATTTTTGTTTCCTTTGATTTTTTTTAACTGTTTTATAGAAAAACTTTTCTTCTACTAGCGTTAGAAAAGCAGCACTTTTCCGCACGCAGTTTAGTTTAAAAAGTGTCAATTTTCCGCACTACTGCGGAATATAATCACTTTTCCGCACTAATACGAAAAGTACACTTTGCTCACTACTTTTCCACACTAGTGAGGAAAAGTACAAAAATTTTAAACCAAATATTAGTGAGTCGCAATGAAGGATCTTCATGTACCTTTTATATTTAAAAGGAAATTTTGCTTTGATATGGTAGCATATAAGGCAGCATTGTGTTAAAATTAAAAAAAAAAGAAAAATAAAATTTTAGTTTTTATGTTTTCCTTACGCTCGTAGGAAAATAGCGTTCTAACATGTGCCGAAAGTGTCTTTTTCGCACTTGACTGCTTGACTGAACTCCGCTTCGCTACACGTCGTTCGGTCAACTGCAGTCGCGTGCGGAAAAGTGGTATCTTTAGCACTAGTTAGGAAATATACTATTACGTGTTTGCTTTATAAATCTTTTTAATTTTCTTTTATGAAAAATCTGGAATATAAAATATTTTGTATTGGTTCAAAAATTATTAACAATCGTTAAAACTACAAGTAGTTATTACATTGGTTTAAAAATTTTAAAAATAAACAGATTTAGGATTGGTACGAAACTAGAGTAAGCTTATACCGGGTGGGGGTGCGTCGCCAAGCGAAATCATAGAAATCCATGTAAATTTTAAAAGGGTTAATTATTGCTCCAATCTGACCAATCCACATTACCCAATTATGGATACTTTTTTGTACATAATTTTCTTGCAAATACTGACTGTCACTAATTTATTAACATTATTCCTCATGGTATTGACAACATTCATTTTACAGGTGCCTGTTTGATTTTACCTGAACCGAAAATTTGGTAATTTGTCAATTACATTTAATTAAATAATTCAAAATTCGCTTATTAAAATATGAAAAAGTTAGAACGAGGATTTGTCAGATTGATCTTTTAAAAAGTTGTCTTAGAACAAGTTTAAATATCAGAATTTAATTTTAGTATTAGTAATAACACTAGTATTAGTATTAACCTCACTTAATTTTAGCCATTTTTGTGGCAATAATTAGCTACATAAAAAGAAAATAAGTAATGAAACTTATATAACATTGTTTTCTTCTTATCATTTAAGCTTTGTAATCCAATAGGTCTTTATGACGCTCGAGTTAATCCTCATTTAGCATCGTGGGCTCCCCTACTATAATCTATATGATATGATCTATTGCAAAAACTCGTACCTTTTGTTGCACCATGTATATATTAAGAAGGAACCGCATTAACAAATTAGTATGCCTATTTGTTTAGTATGATCAAAAATTACAAAATTAGTTGTAAGTGTAAATTTATAATGTTTTCATAAATACTTAAAATATCTCTTCAGATTTAAATAGCAATATTCCATTAAACATCCCTGAGAGTACAAACGGAACCTGAGCGGCCACAATGGCCGCATATCCTGATGAAAATTGACTGAACTGATAGCTACAAGAATTTCAAACTTCCATTGTCTTTATTTTAACTATTCACACAGCGTTTCGGGCAGTCCTATCTCTGTCCCTTCTCAAGTGTAAACTAATGCTTAGAATTAGTTAACTAAAGACCAACTTTTGAAGTGACATTCTGTTTTATATTATTTAATAACACCTTTTAAATTAATTTATCTTTAACCAACACAAAAAAATATTATGTTATTATTTATTCTAAAGTAGGAAGAAGAAAAGAAATCCTGTTAATATAGATATAAATATTAATATTGATGGTAAATGTATCATTTCTGGCATTTGGAAGGTCAATTTATTTCTTCTATCTCTTCAGTTGGTTTGGCCAAAGCAAAATTTTCTCTTAAACAGAAAGTGTCCTAAAAATATTTTATTGCGACTCGCTAATATTTGGTTTGACATTTTTGTACTTTTTCGCACTAGTGCGGAAAAGTGACTCTTTAATACTAAAATGCGTGCGGAAGAGTGAAATTTTCCGCACGTAAGTAGAAAAAAAGGGTATTTAAATATTAGGTTTTTATTTTTTATAGAAATACTTAATTTTTTTTTCTTTTCACATTTTTGAAAAAATATACAGAATTTGTCAAAAGCCACATTTAACATTAACCTTCTTATTAAATTATTCTTTTAAAATCTGCTTTAATTTTTTAGTTTAATTTTCAATTGACAAATGTCAATTGATTCTTAAAAATATTTAAGGTGTATGTGTGGTTCATTAAAATAAAGAAGTTTCTACATAATAAAGTATTTTTAAGTCATAACAGTTTTTTAACCTCCTTATCTACATAAAGAAAACGTTCTTTTATGCGTAAAAGCAGAAAAGTCAAATGCCACACATTGTGCAGGAACTGGTAGATATAGGTTTATCAAAATAATACAGTAGCAAGCTTCTGCGGAAAATTCACAAAGAGGCAGCAAAAATCGAATCGACGTCTCACACAAAGGTGTCCTTTTATACTATGCATGTCATTATATCCCTCGACGTATCCCTTTTGTAAGTTTCCTTTTGTGCCCCGGTCGAAGAGGTCGGCCTTGCATATCAATGAGATTGTCGGGCCAGCTTTCGAGCTCCGATTTTAATGTTTTTATAATCATGACCACGAGACTGCGCCCTTTATCAGGGACGTACCGGGTGTCAAGTTATAAATTTACACCCCCTTAACTTTTTATTTTTTATCGTACAAAATTATTAATTATTTTCAATTTTTGGGTGAATTTTGTAGTATCTGAATCAACAATTATATTTTGAATATCTCTTAAAATGTAGAGTGTATAAATAAAGTATAATTGTTTTAAACGGAACACCCTGTATATTATATCACTAATAAAAAGAACTTTTAAAAAGCTTAGCAAAAATACATTTGATATATCTATCTTCATTAGTTTCGGAAATATGGTCATCCAAATCCAAAGAATAAGTGTAAATTTTAATTATGTAGGTGAGAAATGTTATGGCAATAATAATTTTCTAATAATTTTATTAATGTCCATATTTCCAAAACCATTAAAGATAGACCCATAAAATATGGTATTTTTGTTACGCTCTTTAAATTATCTTTTAAATGGTTTTTCAATATACAGGGTGTTCCATTTAAAGTAATCATTCTTTTGTCGTATCCTGTATATGTTAAAAAATTAAAAAGTTAGGGGAATGTATGTCTTAAGAAATAATAAAAATCTAAATACTTATTTAAAAACTGCAAAATTAACTCAATAATTGATATATTTAATTATGTTGTGCGATAAAAAATAAAAAAGTTAGGGGGATGTAAATTTATAACTTGACACCCGGTACCTTAGGTTTGTTTTTTCAAGCTAAGATACATACAAATCTTCTTACCATTTCTCATTTGTGATTCTGGATAAGAAGTCCCACCTTTATTTTTTAATTAATTAAAAAATATATTAAACTAATTTTTTAAGCTACCAATTTCTGCAGAAAAAAACAATTGTCTGTGAGTATCTAATTCAGAAAATGATTCTTATAGTTTAGGATTCGAATAGAAAGCGACCTATACCCATCTTTTTGCCGGATAAAAACTTTTTTCATAACTAATTTTATTAATTATAGTATTAAAATAAAGGTATTGCTACAGGGTGTAAAAAACTATGTTTAAGGCTAGTACTAATTTATCACAAGTTTTTTTTTTTATCTGCAATTGCAATCTGCAAAAAATGTACCATTTAAGGTGTGACAACAATTTTGAGGTAATTTACTTAAATTTAAATTTGATCAAAACTAAACTCCTCAAAAAATTATCGCATATGCTTGATTTCTTCCATAAGCTTCAATACAAAAATGCTTTAATTTAAATGGCCATATCTCTTTAAATTAATAAGTTATCAAGACAATTAAAAAAAATGTTTAGGAAAAGTGGAGCTATAACCTTATCGTAACCGTTGTTAGTTACTGTTACCAATACATCCTACGGGGTGCTAAAATTAAAAAAAAAATAATAATAATTTTTAATTGCCTGTATGATGTGCTGTTGAAAAGACGTAATCAAATTTGTGATTATAAAATATCAGAAAAAAATAAGGGTATAATTTATTTACAAATGATATTCGTCCCAATTAATAGCACATTATATAGGCCGGTAAAAATATTAATTTTTTTCAAAAAATTTATCACCCCGTAGGATGTATTGGTAACAGTAAATAACAACGGTTACGATAAAGTTATAGCTTTGCAATTCCTTAACATTTTCTTTTTTCAATTGTCTTGATAACTTAATAATTAAAAGAGATATGATCATTTAAATAAAAGCATTTTTGTATTGAAGCTTATGGAAGAAATAGAGCATATGCGATAATTCTTTGAGGAGTGTATATTCAAATTTAAAAATTCACCCAAGTATTTTTGTTACGCCCTGTACTGTGGTAACGCCTATTTTCGTAATACATTTTAAGGCTTGTTAATAAAGCATGGATTTTTAAATAATACAGAATGTTGCAAGAAATGGTGGTAATTTTTCAAAATTTAAAATAATTTCCATGGCGTTATTTATTAAATTATTTAAAAAAAAGGTGATGTGTTCGTACTGTTATGTAGGGAAAAATAAATTTTTAATATACAGGGTGTGTCAGGAATTTCTTTAAATTTAGCCCACACATAAGTTTTTAAGCAAGCCTGTGGCAATACCCTTGTTTAAATACTGTTTTTATCTGGTAAATACATGGGTGCAGGTCGCTTTTTATTTGGATCTTGGACTATTTACCAGTGTTTTTTGTTGAGCACACGCCAGAAGTCTAGCTATCTCTATAGCGAGCTGACCCTGTTCTGCCCTATTGACCCCTATGAACTACCCCGGGACCAGGACCAAAGCGTTCCTATTCTTTCTGGATAGACTTTGAGCGTATACCAAACAAAAAGAGCTGAGCATTAAAATATGCCCTTTTTTTCCGAAATTTAACCAACCTTCCCTCCATAGGTATTTTCAAAAATTTATTCGATGGTTTGGGTACATTCCATTACCTGTTTTTAAGATTAACTGGAAATTTCGTTATTCCCTAAACAGGTATATTCCATTTAGCTTTTAGTCATAGGCTTTGTGTCAAAACAAAACATAACCCTTTTGTTTTGTTCTTGGTTATGCAGTTTTCTTTAAAGATGTTTCTCTTGTAATGAACACCGCATAAATTATTAAAACCTAGAAAAACGAAACAACGGATTATGACACTTCTGTTTAAACCTACTAACCCTGGCTGTACCTGGGTCAGCAGGATCCAGCCCGAGTTAACACGTTCGCGGACAGTAGGTGAAAACGGTGCACAAAAAAGCCACGACCAAAAACACTATTCAGAATATTGTTAGATTTGGGTCATTAGAATGTACGCACAAACACTTTTATGTTTTCCCTTGGGACAGTTAGCAATAATCAATTAGAAATCATACGCAAAATTGACGGCAAACGCCGCATTGAACCCAGAATAGTTTTAGTAATCGGGCGGCGTATGCCGCCTTGTCCCAGCACTTTTCGCGCATATGCCGCTCTGTCCGCGAACGTGTTAAGGATCCGATCAGTTTATGAACACGGGTAAAGATTGGCCGATCCTTTTTGGAACGGGTTTTCATGGTTTTAGTTAACCCAAGATCAATTTTTGAAAATGCCTTATGTCTTACTGTTTCGAGATCCCAATAGTGCGCCTCCTATTTATAAGCGGGCATTCATAAATTACGTGAGGCGTTTTTTCAAATTTTTGGAACCCCTCCTTTCCTACTGATGAGATTTGATGAGATTTTCTCTAAGCCTCCATCCCCCATCCCCTAATCTCACGTGAGATTTATGGGAATGCAAGAAGGCTCGTAATTTATGGACGCCCCCTAAAACCTTGAATAAATTCCAACAAGAGGTAATGCAAGTATTTAAAGGTAATCTTTTTTAGGTAATTGCTAAAACAAAGATTACGATCCTGTCATCCCGTTAACGTAACACTCTTGCTGCCTTAAAAGGGTTGCGACTTTTCCTTTTTTATGTAAATAACTTGGTAATATTAAGTTAGTGTTTTATCTTTGGGTAGCCTGTTAAAAGCTTCTGGGATTTTTGTGTTAGGATTAATTATTATTTTAAATAATACTGACTCTTTTATAACTTTGGTATAATAAGTGAATTAATTGAATTTTAAAATGAAAAGTACGCTATTTAAAGTTTTGCTTTGAGAGGCAGGTTAACAAATAAGCTTGGCCGTTCCGTTATTTTTTCCCAAATTTAATGACTCATGATTTTATACTTATTTCTGAAAACAAATTTTTTTAAGGCATATAAATTCATTAAATTTGCATCTCTCCCATTTGCTCTAATTAATTTGCAAACTTACTGTATAATGTATTGTTTCTAATTGCATTTGTTGAATATGCTAACTGGATACAGTGGCCCTTAGTTTTTGATTTTTTTTGATTTTTGACTCAATTTTAAGTTAACTTATGACCACAATTCCCGACACACTACTTCGGTTAACACACTTAATGGTGTAGATTTGGGACTTGGGAATTCTTATAAAATTTGCATCTGTCCAGTAGTTTATTTATGTTTCTATCTTTATTAGGCATAAAACTTGTCAAAACTACCAACAGCGGTTGGTAATGGCCAATTTGATGGGTCAACCCGCACCATAGGTAAAAAAATGTTTAAAATTTTATTTAGGCTTTTAATATAAGTAATTAATAAATTTCTCCGATAATATGTTTAATAGTAAAACAAATAAGCGGTCAAAATAATTTTATAGATCATAATAATTAAAAATTAAAAAAGTTATTAACTTTATTTAACAGTAGTGCGGGTTGACCAAACTAACTAACTAAATTGGCCGTCACTAGCCGCTGCTGAAAAATCCAATACTATAAATACCCTTCTAAATTTTTTTATTATCAACTTGTAATTTAAATTGCAAAAAAGACTCTAGGTATTTTTTCCGACCAAAATTTCGGTTTCGTTTCGCCGAAACTTTTACCGAAACTAATTTCGGAAGTTGTCGTACACTCTCGCCTACGTTCGTTTCTCGCGGCAACGCTGTGGCGAACCCCGACAGCCATGTCCGAGAATTGCCGTGCCCTTAATTACTGCAATATATATTTTATACCTGACCTCCTGACCACCTTACATTTAATTAAATATAATTTAAGATTCGCATATTAAAATATTTTAAAACTTGACACTAGGGTTGTCAGGTTCGTTTCTTCAAAAAGTTATCTAACATTTTTTATGTAAAATGTACAGGGGACCCAATAATTAATTCCCTTAAAATTTACATGGGATTTCCTATCCGACGCACCACCCGGTATAGGATTTAATAATGTATAGTTTTTCGCCCAATTAAGCTCCATCGGCATGATCTACTAATAAAAATAACTCCTTAAAAAGTCGATTGCCTGCAATAAAACGATAAACGGTAGTCGGGAGAGCACGGTCGTATTATACCTTTACAATACGACCGTGCCCTCCCGACTACCGTTAACCATTTTATTGCAGGCAATCGTCTTTTTAAGGGGTTATATTTATTAGTAGATCATACCGACGGAGCTTATTTGGGCGAAAAACTATAATATTTAAATTTTACCAAGTACGTTTTGGTTTACCTAAAACCTATCCTAATATATTGTAATTAGTCATAACCTTCCAAATAGCAAGTTGTTTTAAAAAAGTACTACTTAGTTCTTGCACGGTTTTTATTTAATAGAATTTGCAAACACAAAGGGGAAAAATATTTCTTCAGCAGTTACCATAAAAATATACTACTGTATCTGCATTATTTAATTAAATGTTTACGTTGACCGGATATCACGCGGTATATTAACTGGTTTTATATTGCTTATAATCAAAGATTAAACCAATTAATTTAACTAACTGGAACTGACCCAACAAAAAAAATAGATATACATATAAATATGAGCTGTAATAAGTAGTAGTAGGAAAATGTACCTACTGAAAGTAATAAGTATTAAGTATTTAGTTTCAAAATACATAAACCGAAATAAGTACTGCTACTCAATAGTACTTAGTAAGTACCTAATGGTTGAACATACTTAAAAATTAAAATTACCTTAAATTTGATCCTTATATTTGAGCATATTTTTTACCCTTTCATATACAGGGTAATTTTTAACCTCTTTGCATAAATTTGAGAAACTATTTACTAATTAATTTCTACTTCTCTTAATCATTACATTAGGTTGGTAGTATAACATCAAATATTTAAAGAAAAATAGGACGTCTTTAAATACAACGATTTAAAAAGTTTTTATTTTATTTTAGATATTTTCAAATATCTTAATTATTATAAAACATTTTTCTGCAAAAGCAAAAGTCAGTATTAAAATGTTTCTTCAGAGTAAGGAATCGAATTATGCGAAAGTTTTTGTTTTTAAATGTAGAGGAATCCACCTGCAGTCCTTTGGTTAGGTTCAAAGTGTTATACCCGTTTTTTTGTCCCGGTATAATATAATTTTGGTATAGAATTTTTATTCTCCCATATTTTTTGCATAAAAAGTATTCTTAATAAATAGTGGATACGAGCAACCGTTTTTTAAATATTTCCGATAAAACATTTTCTTCCGTACATAAGTTTGACATTGGATTCATTTACGCTTTATCTAGGCCACTTGATAGTGCCCACAAAGTCTGAACAAAATGCTACCAAAATTCTTTGGGTCAAAATACAACGATCTAAGGTAATTTACCTTTGTTGAAAGGTTGCTGGTTTAAATTTTTTAATTATTTATTTTTTTACTTGTATCTTAAAAATGATCAACTTACCAAATAGAGCAAATTAAGGCTAAATCGTTGTATTTGGTTTAAGGACACTTTATCCTGGAAATTTATTGCAGACCTTTTAAGAGAAACCCTGGTGACTTAAATAAAACGTAAAGCAATGCGAAGAAATTTTTTATGTAACGTTTAATCTAAAATATCTTAAGAATCGGTTGTTCGTCACGATGTTATCAAGTATACCTTTTACGTACAAAAAATATGGAAAAATTACAATAATTACTTACTATAGAATCATAATATACCGAGACACAAAAAAATAATGACACTTTAACAAGACCAAGAAATGCTGGTGGCTTTTATGTTTAACAGCAAAAACAAGCAGCTTTCCGATTCCTTACTTTAAAAAAACCCCGTATACCGAATTTTTTAAAAAAATGTCAAAAATGAGGTACCATTTGTACAGACCTTTTAAAAAACACCCTGTATAAACTAAATTTATTATATTTTTATCGATAAGGAATATATTTTATTAAAGCACGCAGTTTATAACTTAAAAGGTACAAAATTGTCACTAAATGGCAATACCACTAGTGGTAAATTTATTTCCATCAAATTTTTTCAAGGCCACGAATATTTTGAAATTATCTGTTTGTTTTTTAAATATTCGTGGCCAACTTTACAAGAATTCCTGTAATAATTTAAACGCAGCAGTATTTGGTAGAACATTTCACACTAAGTTTGTGTTAAATAATATTCTTTTAAATTAATATTTGTAACTGACACGAGCTTTAAAATTTTACTATAAAAATTAATATTTTCAATTTTAACCAATTATGGTGCAAATATATGTAATTTTAAAACATCATTGTTTATTCTTTACATATTATTTATATCTTATATTACTACAGGTAAAATAGTTTATTTTATTTTTTAGACCCATACCTTTCTTTTCGTTTGCTCGTCTACTACACGCTTCCAGTCTTATGATTTTATTTTATTAACTGTAGTTGTATAAAATTGTCATTAAGGGTCTTAAACCTTACATTATTTTATATTATGTTATGTCTGAAAATACTACAACTGGTAAAAATAACATTTTCTTTAATTATGTATGTGAATGACAGACATGACATTAAAACAAATTTAATGATTAAGTCAAAAAATTTCACTTATGAAAAATCTCCCTAAGAGCATGAATTATTGCCGGAAATTTTTGGTATGAATTTTGAAGGTATCAGGGTCGCGAAGCGACAGGGGATAATTTTCTTTAAATTCATGTACGGATTCATTCCACAGTAATTCAAGCACGTGGGGGATTCGGTAGAAAATTTTATACCGGAATTATATTAAAAGAAAACATTTATTTGGACGTTATCACAAATAAATAGAAGGCTGTGTGTAATGTGGAGTTTGACGTTAGCCTACGTTATTTGAACTGTCATTAACACTGTGTGGGTTTTACTTTGAAACGAAATGTTGCGATTTGGAGAGGAAACTACAGAGTTAATTAGAAAAGAGGTGGAAGGAATTGCTCCATCAAATACTAAAAGTCTAAGGCAACAGTGTGGAATCAGTTTTTGGAATTCTGCAAAGAAAAATTATATCAGATTGAAGAAGAAAAATCTGTTGCAGAATTATTTACAATTTTAGAGGACTGGGGGTTAATATGAAAAGACAAAACTTGGAAGATTATAAAGAATCTGTAAAGGTAAGAACCTTTTTGTTGTTTATATAGGGACATTTAAACTCATCAATTAATAATTATTTTAGGTTATGTGGAATTCAGCTGCCAAGCTTGGTGCAAGAAATGTACTTTTGTAAATTCCGTGTGAAATTTGATCCCTTTGCAGATATTGAATTTGCATCTGCAAAGGCGCTCGTGATGCAAAACGGCGGCAGTTACAAAAAAAATCCTTCGAAAAAAAAGAAGAAACAAGTTCTGCTACTCTCACTTGTGAAGAATATAGGAAAAATTTTAACGATTTGGGATGAAAATACACCTTCGGAGTCTACAGAAAACTTTTTCATGTAATGTCGCATGAACTAGCTTGGAGGGTGGTGAAGGAACAATGGCGGTGAGCACTTCCATAAACAGGATTGATCCTGAGGAGATTACAGGTCGTATTGAATACATTCCAGTATTTACGAAAACAATAGCCCAAAGGTGGGTCAAAGACTTGCAGACAGTAAATATTTAGTAAGAAACGGCAAAAATCTTGATGAATGTGTCCCATACGTCTATTTGAAAAATTTATGGAAAAACGTGGAAATTTAGAAGTAGATAGATTGTTTGTGACCCCTACCTTAAATTGGAATGCAAACTGTTCAAGAAATGGTATAAAAAAATTGTTCTGTCAGTAAAAATACAATTTCATCATGGTTAAAAGAATCTGCTTGTAAAATAGGAGTTGATGTGAAGAAGGTAAAATCACAACCACTCTGCGAGCTACAGCAATATCAAACTTGGTAAAAATGGCGTTCAAGAGCAACAACTTATCAAGATTACAGGTCACAGTAACGCTCATTCCATCCAACCGTATCTTCAGATGGATGCGAGGTCATCCATGAAGAAAATATAATTAGTGCCATGAGGGCGAGCATTCTCTGAACGCGTCTGGTATTCTCTGAGAATGCGAATACAGTGACTAATCAAAGGCTTGAACCATGGAAGAATCAGCAACAAGGTGCAAATAGTATTATTTATAATAATTATTGTTTTTAATATTAGTAATAATTATAATGGTCAAATAATACTTGTTTAAAAAATGAAATATGCTTCTTCTGTAGGTATAGTGTCTTGGTACGTAGTTAGTCATTAAATAATATTTCTCGTTCTTATAATTAATTGGGTTATTAGTCTTTTTTCAAATGTATAGTATATATTATTATATCTGTCTCTCTTGATTCAATAAACTCGTGTAAAAAGACATGATCATACTTTTGTATGCATTATTTTTTCATGCAATATTTATTTTAAGTATTTATGAGGCACATCGTATCGTATAGGGGATTTTTATTTTCCCCATGCCTAGTAAACTAAAAATATATATCAGATAAATTACTATATAAATTAATTAATTTCATACAATTTTTTTAATAGGTTTCAGGAGATTGTCAATATTGACTAAAAATTAAAGTGAATACGTTCGTATTGAGGGATGGCTTTCCGATTTCCCATGCTCTGAAATAAAATGGCTTTGCTTATATAATTTTTAGTTAAATTATATAAAATTAATTGATTTTCCTACAATTTTCTTACTAGGTTTTAGAAATGGCAATATTGACTACAAACAAAGGGAAATATAGCAAAAAATATATAATATACTAAAATATTTTTTCATATTCCTTTAGGTTTAATTCTAAGAAAAATTAATATTAACACAACAATTATATAACAATTTGTGCTTTAAATAATTCAGGAGATCGGGATATTTTATTTTTATTCTAAATAGAATGTTATTGGCTTATGTTGCCTGATTCAAAAAATATTTTTTGCAAAGTGTATAGTTTGTTCACTACTCCTGTCAATCAATATTTTATTTGTGGTATTATAAGTTCCTCATAACATTGTATACAAACATAAGTTAGTAAAAAAAAGTGATACTAAAATGAACTTTCAATCGTATGACTTGTGTTCCTTTTGCAAAGAATCACAGCATGTATTAAAATGTACCATAAAAATGTAAAATATCTAACATACCTCGTGGACGAATCCGGGATTGAATCGAGCAAGAAAACCTATTTAAAAGTTGACAACATTCTGCGTGATATTGTGCCTTCTTTAGGACACAAATCTAATACTCAAAGAAATAAACTGGTGTCTCAGTATTATTTTTATTTTTATGAAACACCAGGCATATTGTTAAAACCGGTTCTGTGTTGTATTCACCACCCAGGAAGAGGACGTAGAAGTGGAATTTGTGAAGAATTTGAAATTAGTGTAGTATTATTGAATGTATACCTTAACAAATTGTTGTAATATTTCCCAACTTATAAAGTAAGTAAATAAAAAAATATTGTCATTATTATTATTGTCTAATTATATGATAGCTGTCATGTGCCAGGAAATTTCCACTTATTAATTTTTACGTCTACATGCTTATGTGGATGAAAAATTTCCAAAATTTGCTGGTTACTATAGTAACAATGTTGAACAAAGCATCTGATTGGTTAAAAATGACCATTATAAAATTTTTACTATAATTCGCTCCAGGATACCCCAGGCAGGAGAAAAAAATCCGGTAAATACTTGTGTTATCATGGTAATGCAACCAAAACTACACATTTGATTGGTGTGACAGTAGTGTGGAATTTTCTAGCTAATTTATTTACTTTATTATAGCATTTTTTTTGTTTTTCGCTATGCTGTGATTGCCAAATAAACTAAATAAATAATATCTAATAATTCTGTTTTCCCCATATTTACCAACAAAATGTGAAAGTACACATGAAAGACGTATTGTGTCTCCAATCTTAAGGTAGTTAAACAGGTTTTCCTCATCTCCGACAATTAAAATATTTTTTAGTGTTTTATATTTAGAATATGTAAATATAAATTGCCGCATATATTATGTTTATTAAGCAGGAAACACTATACTACTTCAAACAATTTATTTTTAATTATGT
This sequence comes from Listronotus bonariensis, assembly GCA_014170235.1. NCBI lineage: Eukaryota > Metazoa > Arthropoda > Insecta > Coleoptera > Curculionidae > Listronotus > Listronotus bonariensis. The sequence continues at coordinate 39,092 of JACEGR010003233.1, read as the reverse complement.
TGATTGTTTAAGTTATCTGATCAGGTTAACCAATCTTACATGCAAGATTTTTTCTGATTATTGAAGCAAAAGAAATGTGTGTTAAGACTACCTGATTATTTAAATCTGATAACTGAAAGTTTTTCCACTATGTTTAAATTGGTCATATTACTGCTTAGGTGTCGTATTAAAAGAATTATATGAATTTTTAAAAGAATTGCAAAAAAAACCTGGGGCAATGATTTCTTCTCTTTAATAAAGGGTATAGTCCCTAAGTCAGTAAGTAGGGGTTCCTTTTGACAAATTTACCACGAATATATTTACTGCCCATATCAATATGAAAGCGGCGCATTAATCCAGTCTGTCACTATCAAATGTTTCCGGTTTCGGACTGGGCGAACGCGTCACTTTTTTGTCGGACAACTTTACCGCACAATGTTTAACATTTAATTTTTAAACATTGTGCCAAAAATCGTAAGGGTTACGGACACGTAACTCGTCTAGTCCGATACCCGAAACATGTGTTTAAGCCTTATGTATTCACGAGTGAGCATTTTTTTCTCAAAAATAATGGCTGTGGTGCCCACTGAGACGCCATACACTAAACTCAATAGTCTTATTTTAGGTAAAGCTTTACAAGCGCCTTATTACAGTTAATAAGTGTATTAAATTTTAACTAAATTGGTAAAAGAAATTTTAAGATATTTAAAAAATACCGACATTTAAAAAAAAAAATTAACGCCACGTACCACCGAAATGAAGCAAGTCCGGACATAGGTGTATAAAATATTTTTTTATGCCTATATGAAAAGTCATTAGAAATTATCCCCTAAAGTTTCATACTGTAGTTGAGCAACACCATGTATAAGTTTTTAACATAATTAGCTATTCTTCCTAATATTATAGAAAAAGCAACTTTGCATCTTTAGTTATTTTTAAAATTTTAATTGGTTCACCTAAATATTTTCCTGCAACTGAAGTAACGATGGCAATTTTTGTATTTATAGCCACAAGTTTCTTGCTCTTCTTTAAGAGAAAAAAGTTCGGTTCATTCATATTTTAGAATTGAACTTGTGCCAAAATGCACAAATAAAAGAACTAACAGAAATAAGAAGCGTAGAACCTGGAAACGTTATATTTGAATGGAATGATAATAAAATGGCATTTATTAAGTGTGCAACAAATGGGGAACTTTTTAACTTTTAATTTGCCAAAAAATGGTGTTTTTTTATAAAAGTCCTTCATATTATTAACAGCAGTTTGTTTTATTAAAGGTAACATTGGAGACACAAAAAAACATCTGTGTCAGAACTTCTTTTAAAAAATTAAAAAGTAGCATATACTGTACATTTTTTTTATAATTTATTATAAAATATATTCTTTCTACGACCACATATAAAAATAGCAAATAGCATACTGTTTTTATGCATAGAAAATGCCTCATATCACACTAGTGTTTCAATGTACTTTACAGCACTAGTGTTGCAAAGTATAATATAAAGCTGTCATCGCTGTCATATTGTTAATTAAAATAAATTTGGAATTATCAAGTTGTTAATTTGAAAAAGAAACAAAAAAACATGCAATATTTTTCATGTGAGGCCCTTTTAAAATTCTTAAATAATAAAACTTATAAAAAGCTACTAAGTAGCTGATTTTTAATATAAAAATATTGGTAGGTAACAGTATAATATTATAATATACTGCAGTAAGGAAAAGTATATATGTATTACCCTAGTGTGCGGAGTTTTCAATTGTTTTCTGTTTTTTTTTCTGTAAAGCTAAATAGATAGGATAGGATACCTGAGCCCAGATTCTATAAAATAATAAGGAAAGAGAAAGTGATTTATCTGTCACTACAGTCAGAAAGACGAGTTACAATTGGTTTAAAGTGACACTGTGGACATATAAATCTTTTTCTCTTTCCCTTTGTTAGTTACAGAATCGTAGCCTTGAATCGTTTTTTCAAGTTATAACTAACAAGCTAATTATTCGTGAGTAGCTTCATTTTGACGAGATGCCTAACTTTTTCTTACAACAATTTTCGTTAGTGGTAGCTTACAGGGATAGCAGGAATTAAGTGTTTTGATTTGACAGATGTCAAACATTTTTTACAAACAGGGATTCCCTCTGTTAATTTTCAAGATGTTTATTTAAAGAAACCGAAAAAAATTGTCATATAAAATGTAAGGTTTCTCCTACCACCAACATGTATGGTTAACGGTGTCGTGAAAAATAGCTACTAACCAGCTGATTTTTTTTCTGTTGATAAAATAATATTTACATAATTTAACACCCGCATTATCCTAAAAATTGCGTGGTACGTCATCCCGGTTTTTTGAGATTTATCAAATCCAAATATTTAATCTCTGCTACTCCTGTATGCAACCACCAACTAAAATTTTTGTAAGGAAAAAGTTGGGCGTCTCGTCAATATTAAGCTACTTACGAAAAAATAACTTGTTAGTAATGACTTGAAAATGGTCCAGAGATTCCTAACTAAAACAAACTTAATATTTTTTGGTCAATAATTTGTAGTGGTAGGAAAAATAGTGTATATTACTTGTGTAAAAATAAGTTTCTTAGGTCAGGTTAATAATTTTAATTTAATTTTAATATTAGAATTAGCATTAGTCAAAAAATTTAGGAACATACATTTAAATTGAGGTGTTCATAAATAAACTAAATTACATTTTTATAGCCTTAAGAAATAACCTTGAAATTTTCTAAAGTTTTAAACCTGGCACTAAAATAAGGAAAAATATTAATTGCTTATATGCCATAAACAGACTTAAACCAGTAACTTCGTTTAATTGAAGTTTTATTACCCATATTTTTTTAAGTGAACAATGCTACAAAAATGACTAAATTAAATTTAGGTTAATACTAATACCAATACTAAAATTAAATTCTAATTTATAAACTCGACCTTACACTTGTGGTTTTATATATTCCCACTCGTGTGAAGTTAGTCAGTTTCCATACTTGTAATATAATGTACTATAAAGTCAAAAATTTTATTAAATTAAAGCCTATTTGTAGAACTTTATTAAATACGTATTTTTTTAGCTAATTGATCCAAAAAGAATAGAAAAAAGAGAAAATCAATCTCTAATCAGAAAAGTGAAACAATATGAACCACTTGTTTCGGGACCTCACGTCATGCGCACAAAGAAAGTTGACCAGATTCGTTAAAAGCGCATGACATAACATACCACAGAATAGTGCTGTATTTATTTGACAGCCGGACTGGTTAAAGTTCGCGTAATATTGAGTTGATAATAATAAAACCCATACACAATTATTACATTAGAAGTGCGAAGAAATATAAGCATATTAGGTTAATTTTTAAAAAATCTTCTGTGCATGAAAAATTTGAATACATGGCACTGCACATAGACCTACGTCACAATTCCTGCACATATTCGGGAAACCTTCATATAAACATATTTCCTAAACGTCTTAGTTTTTAAACTACGGGGTGTTAAAAATTTAAAAAAAAGTTTTTTTTAAATATTTAACACATACTCGTACTTTGGTCTTAAAATTTTAAAATATGCAAAACTCGATTTGTGTGCCAAATGTTAACTGCAGTGGTTAAAAAATAAATGCAATATGGCGAAAAAAACAAAATGAAAATTAAACTTTGACGACTTGTAACTTGAAAACGAATGACATTTTGAAAAAAAATATATGAAGCTCTACCCTTATTTTGTCAAGTAGAATCACCCCTTAAGTTAAGTGATTTTTGAATCACCCTGTATAGTAAGCTCACCTGTACGACATTAATTTGGGTCACGATATGTGTGCCAGTCGTCTAAGTGGCAAATTAATAAAAAAAACTTCATACTGATATATCTAACAACAGTCTCTAGAACACGTTTACTATATTGTCATCAGGGTGTTATTTAATAAGTGTCCGATATTTCAGAGAGTGATTTTTCAAGTATTTTTAAGGTAAAAAGTTCCTATGAACGTGTGGTCTAAGATGCTTCGCTTTCAAGATACAGGGTGTCAAAGTTTTATTTTTATTTATGTTTTTTCTGCATAATTTCCTAAATAAAGCCGATTTCCGAACGAAAATTGGTACCTGGGGTTTTTTGACATGAGAAATTTGAATTTGTTCTTAATTTAGCTCTTACTTGTAGAGGGCGCTAGCCACATGTATATTCTAACTTTCAAAGGCTCATGACTTTTGTACAACCCTGTATTTACATTTTTGTTAAAAGAAATGGATTCCTTAGTCATTTTTACGTAAAAAAGGTACTCTTATTAGATGACGCTAGGAGCAACCGTTTTCGAAATATTTTAGTTTAAAATAATCGATGCATACGCTTAGTAATAAAAAATATGCTAAGTAAAGACCGCCGAAAATGACGGTTTTATCAAAAATATTTATATTTATATATTTTTTATATTTAAATTTTACCATGTCATATACAATATCGGTCAACCGTACTAAAAGGGTTAATGACGCAAATTAATACTATGTATCGTAGTAACGTATGAATTTTCACGAAAGAAAAAATACGTCAACCTGCATTCTAAACGATTTTCGACGACTGAAGGATTAAAACCGGTTTAGTGAAGCGCAAATCAGCTTAGTTAATATTTTAACTTTAATGTCTGTATGGAGTGATTGATATCGGACCGATTAAAGATTGCGTTCAGAAATTATGACGGTGAACGGCGTTACCCACTGGGCGGGGCTTCCCGGATCACCCAACATAAGTAATACACAATTGTAGCATAATTTATAGACTACACTTTAATATAAAATATTTAAAAGTTGCGCAATTAAATTTATGGCTATTCTACAAAGTATACTTAAAATAGATTTTAGTATTTTAATTCAAGCTTGTTGTTTTAAAGTTTTCGTCACCTTAAATTGGTTATAGTTTGATTCTCCCAACGTTAATTATTACACGTGATTAAACACTGGGAATTTATATATGTCCGATGAAAGTTTAACCGTCGAATACATTAACAAATAATTGAATAAATTTATTTATTATTTAATATGATGCTGTAAATTTAAAAATATTATTAATTATAGGAAGCATGTGTTTGTTTATATTTAATGTTAAAAAATATATATTTTTTTATAATTTGTATTTTAAAAATTATGTTAATATAGAAGTTATTAATATTAAATAATTATTAAGTACGAGTTGGCACATTTAAGAAGTGATTATTTAAAAAAGACATGTCTACATTGTACCAAAAATCGCTTTAAATCAATTTTAAAATCTCTTTTATCATTTCAATCGATTCACATCGTTAAATCCTTTTAAAATGATACAGAGCTTTATGAAAAATTAATATGAAAGTATAAAAATCAATTTAAATAGGGCATGCCCATCCTGCTTAAAATTGCTTTTGGGATATTTAAGATCAAAAAAGTGTAATAGTAACTTTAAATTTTGAAAATATGACCAAAAGAACTTAACCAAACACACAAAAATAGAAACGGACAAACTTCAAACAAAATAGACATGTTTAAAATTGTATTAGAATTTTCTTATAACAAATAAATAATAATAAATGAAGTTTTCAAGACACATATATTTCAAGACAAAGAAAAAGCTATAATTCAACCCATTTAGAATTTAAGGTTAAATAATTTCAATGTCCAACGTTATTCGCATTTTTTCCAAAATATTTATAACTGGACATATCTTCTTTAGAAAAAACAGTTTTTGATTTTGTTTTAAATTTTTTTAAATAAGTATGAAAATTATTTAAAATAAAAATTAAAAATAAACTGGTAATCACCATTAAATGGGAAATAACTTTAAAATATTATAAAGAAATATTTATTTTGACAATATGTAGTTTTTAAAAAACAGTATGTTATAAAAATGTAACTTTTGTATATAAAAATAACTAATTAATAAAAAGTAATTATAACTTTTATTACAAATAATATCAACTGTAACTTGTAATAAAAAAGGCAGTTAAATTATTTAAATTTAAAGCATACACGGTCAATATAAAATCTATATTATATCAAAAAATCATCTATTTTAATTACTTAATATAGTTACAAAAGCATCAAGCGCTCGTTAATTTTATACCTTAACTGGATTTTGTCAAAAACTATTACAGCTATTTTATATATTTACTTTTTTTCGAATCATTCATCAGACATTTTTTTCAAATTTTATTAAAAAGCTATATTAAGGTTGCATTATTAGTCATGTATTGGTAATATTTTTATAATATATATAACGTAGGTTTACAATTTTTGCTGTAATTAAACTTTTGAGTTTTAAAAAGTTTTAAAACTTTAGATAAATTAGGCAAACAAAAAAGCGTTCTTAGAGTAACTAGTCAACGCCCTCTACAAAACTAAACATTAGATTTTTCGTTTAAGAAAAAGTAATAAAACTTTTTTATAAATCAACATAAAAGGTAGTAGGACTCACCAGAAGAAGTGCATTTTTCTTGTTAAGAATTAAGAGCAAAAGTTATATTTTGTTTCTTAATAATTCTTTTCCTTCAAACATATTAAGGATCATCCCTGCACTAAATATTATCATTCCATTAGGTTTTATGTATTTTATCCAAGTTTTTCGACATTTAGCTACATACGAACGAAAATGTATTAGGAAGGAAGAAGGAAAGGAATTAAAAGCAGCTAAACTATAAATACAAAAGAGCTTAATATCATAACGTGGATATCGTATGTTATTATGTTGTGATTTTTAATTTGCACTTAAATGTTTGAAGGTGAATGTTAGACTAAACGTCTATAATAAAAATGCCAGGCGGTCATTGCTTTCGTCTCACTTTCAATTATTCTCCTTTTTGTTGCTCGCACACCATTTAAACGACGCGTTCAGACAGCGATAGTTGATTGCCGTCCTTACTTGTATGACCTTGGGGCTTTTTAACTATTGAATTGATCTTTACCTAACGCTTATGTACTTTTTTACTGTATGTTGTAGCCCTGTGCTCCAAAAATAAAAATAGTTTTTACAAATTAACTTTCTACGAAATTTACTTTGGAAAATGAGTACACGTACTTATTAGGTTAAATAAAAAAACATATTAATAAAAGATTTAAAATTAATGTTATGTCATGCGTAACGCGTAATGTAATGAATTCACCTTTTTATTATTAATATTAAAAACTAAAATGCAAATATGGTATTTTGTGTAACATGAAGGAAAAGCGGTATATTTCTGGACGATGTTAAAGAAGCAACCACTAAGAGTCCGGGTCCGGATATATACTTTTACTACGAGTTGCACATAGTATTTTTCTGCGATCAAAATATTTTTTAAATTTCCGTTTAAAGTAGTAATAAATATTTTTTATTATAAATATAAACATTATAATTATTTGATTGACTTTAAGAAACGATATCAGTGAATATTAAAAACATAGGAATAATTTACCTACATAATGGTAGAGGAGCCCAACAGGGGGATTTCGAAATTTACTACAGCGTGGCAGATTAATATATCGGAGGATACCTTGTACCCGGTTAGGTACCTCCACCAAATATGAACCCCGTATACAGGGCCGATCGTAAAAAACAAAAATATATCCATCAGAAATTTTCGAACGCGTCAGATTAAGATAGGATGAGTTAATTACATGCTAAACAGTGTATATTTTACTTATCTGAGGATTTGAAAATTACGTAAAAAAGCGGAGGGCTACAAATTTGTAAAAAAACTATTTTAAAGAACATAATTCAAGGATATAAAAAATATATAATTTGATACAAACCGAACGATTTCCACAAGCCGAAGTAATAATAGGATATTTTTGACATCTAATAATCTATAGCTGCTTCCCCCACCGATGAAAAGGTATACATTATATAACTTTTTTTCTTATCATCTTAGCTTTGCAATCCAATAGGTCGTTGGCTAGTCATATGATAAAATTCAAAAAAATTAAGTTTATAGCCCTCCATTTAAAAATTTTAAAAAAATTACCGATTTTGTATTTTTCTGTTAGTAAGAACCTATAAGAATGATCATGACAATCTAGATAAAAAAAATAAAATTTAATATGAAAATACAATTTAACCTAAATGTGTTTTAAAAGTATTGAATTCCGATGTAAAATGGTCTATAGAATCCGAAAAACAAAAAATATACTGGGTTATGTTATGTATGTTATCATATACGCATAAAAATGACGTATTGTTTGTCTAACAACCTTACCAAGTTTTGTCAGTATCTATTAAAAAAATAGCAGCCAGAAATTTATCTCCTGTGCACCCGGTATATCATATTCTGCAAATAGTTATTGATATGTGTTTTTTTTGCTATTTAAGCATCATTTTTATTGGTTTATCCGGTACCTTACAACAAATAAATAGCATAACTTTTGACTGTTTCGAACCCCGGTCTTTAGCTATAGCGATTATGTGTCCGTATCTCCAAACTTGAGCGATTCAGGATGTCAATATCGGAGAATAATGAATAAGGTGCCATTCACAAGCGTGGATTACCGATATTACGTCGCCGGGCTGTAATTGTGTATCCATCAATGGCTACGAGGATAAGCATACAGTTTGGTAATCCTTCAGCTTAATTCAGTAGCGTAACAACAGTATTTTTGTTTGATCTAAAAGTGATATGTAACAATTTATATGAAATAAAAGGCGCTGATGATTTATTAATAGATTTTTAAGGGTTACCTACTCTGATTTATTAAATAGTTATCTGTTAAAAAACAATGATGAGCTTATAATGTATGCTTAATCCCTGTTCTATGCAGTTGCATACATAAACTTAAACCAAAACAAAATCCTAAAAAACAATTCTAACCTACCTTTTTTTAAAATATTAGAGTTTGAAACAATCGTGCTTAGTTAACTGTGAACTAATGCCCTTAAAACTTAATTAAATAATAAAAATTATAAAGTTAATAATAAAACACATTTTCTAAAAAGGTGGACTTTGGCCCAAATGCTTTCGAGGTACAGATTAACTATTTAAAAGACATACGAAGTAAGATTGGTTTCTTTTTTTTATATAATGAGCTGTTATTATTTTTGTTTTGCAAAATAGCAAATTTTTGAGAATGCTGTATCAAGCCAGAATTAACATTTTGCCTATTTAATCTACGTTATTCTTTTTATATTGTTTATATTTTTAGATGAGAAAAATCTTCAGCAAAAAAAGTATTTTTGTTTTTGCAAATTTCTGCTATTTTTAACTAAATTAATAGAAAAACAAAAGGTTTTTTCCTAAAATTCGTATCTACGACCTAAACTTTTAGAATTATGAGAGATTTTGTGGTACTAACAAGACATGTCACTATTCTTGTAATACAGTGTGTCTGTGTAAGTTGGCGTCATATAAAAAACTTTTTGTAATTTTATTTTACGAATGTAAGTTATTCTGTATAAAAATTTGGCATGGTCCAAAACCTTAAATGCAACCATAAGATATTTAATTGTATTAGTTATCCACAAGGTGTGACCAAAATGTAATTTTTGCTCAAGTGTACGAGTACCTGTATTTTTGTTAATTTTGACAAGAAGTCCTTTACTGTTAAAAATTTAATTTTTGCCAAACCTTTTAGATTACTGACACAATTTAATATCTAATGGTTGTTTTCTGGATTTTGGACCATGCCGAAATTTTTATTTATTTATTTTTTTGTAAAATTAAAAAGTTTAATATCGGATCGTATCGTATGTATATGAATTTTATAGGTAAAAATATGCTTGCCACCTTGTATATTTAACAACAACAAACAAATTTGTTATCTAACCGGTAAGACTTGAAGTACCACGTCGTAAAAAAATACATTCTAGGGATTTACTAAATAGGAATTTTACTTTCAACTACTTCACTGCATCATTTTCACCCAGGTCCTTTGTAACCACAGCACTATACAAACTGTCTATTACGCGGCTCTTTCCGATAAGTACACATTATTACTTCGGTTATTACATGGGGATTTTAGTCTACAGATCGGGATTAATTTCCTGAACTCTATTGTTCTTTTTCCTCATTTTGTGGGAAGTAATACCGCGACACTTTTATGTTTTCTTTTGGATTATTTCTTTTGAATAAGGGAGGAATTATGAAAAATGAAACAAAAACATTTGGTTTTCTTTGATAGGACTCCTTAAAAAGGTATTTTATTGACGACATATTATAATATAGCGGATCTTTATAATTTTATGCTCATTAATACTTCAAAGACTAATAACTTAATAATTTTTATGTGGGTGTGCGTTTTTAAAGATACCAGCAGCAAAACGGATTTTTGGGCTGTTTACTTTTAATCAAAATAATTAGGTTTTAATATAAATATAACATGTTTAAAGCATGCTTTTTAAATGGTATAAGAAGTTAGCATACCGTTTAAAAATAAAACAATAATAATTGTACCCAGAATGAACTTTTAAATTGCCAAAAATAAATATACGCTATTTATTTAGCATTATATTTCAAAGCAAAGCATAATTTAAGTTAGTTTAACAGCGAGGTGAGAAAAAAATATGATCATAATCATATTATATTTCATGTTAATATACATCATATAGTATTTACATAAGTCACAAAATAATACATAATACATAATTTTAAAATAAAGTCACAAAGGTTAAATTTAATATACAAAACACTTTTAAATATGGTGGTTAATTTAAAATGTTGGGTCTCAACACCATAACATCAAGTGGTTAGAAGTCCGGGTTGTTCAGAAGAAACCACATTGGAAAAAGCGCAAATTTAAAGAAGCCGTCTTTATTTAACAATAATATTTTTAGCAAACCCAGTGTAGAAATACCAGACTGGAAATCACTCTTAAAGCGCACCGATGCTGGCGTCCTGGGTAAACAACCTAACGCTTAACCGCACCCAACTTCATCACGGGTGACTGGTATATAATTTTAGTAGCTTTGGGAAGTAGATTAGTTTACACTTGAAAACTGACAGAGATTGTACTGCCCAAAACGTTGTGTAAATAAATGTAATTTCAATAGTAGGGTGTTTTTATGTAAAAGCATGAAGTTTATGAAAGACCCTCTTATACACAAATTTGACAAGAAAAAAAGGTTGACGTGTTTAAGCATTTGTTCAAGAAAATGAAACACTTCATTTTAAATTTAGTCGTGTTATGGCAATATTGTTATATATAAATATAGAAACTCTCTTGGGTATGTACCAATGTCACAGACTTTATACAAAAATTTTAAGAAAGAATTTTTGAATGTTAATGTATAATAAAACTATTGCTTTACAAAACTGCCTTTATCATAATACTTAGCTAGCTTTTAAAATTAACATAACTTTCAACTTCTGTTTTCTGCTATTTATGCAGGATAATTTATGCTTTAACGTATTTTATACAGCCAACAAGTACCTAAGACACGCTCTTTGCCGAACACCCAATAATTTACGTCCGTCGAGTCGGTACAATTTGTCTCTTATCTCTGCTGCAATTGTTTGAATAATTCATACTAATGACCGAGAATGACTTGTATATTGTACTTATTACCGAATATTTAAAGAAAACGTAAAATAATTATTGTACCTTGAAAAATCCTATTTAGTATGTGTGTAAGGATTTGTGCAAAAAGTAAATAAAACTACTAATCATATTGAAATAACCTTTGGATTCGCCATCTATTTTTGCAAATTCAGCAATAACCCTAGTGTAATTTACAGTCTAGTTATTGTCCAGTATCTTTACAGCAGGATATCCCAACCTTTCTTTTGCTGAGACTCAGATTATAACATCTGAGGAAAAAAAAAAATATATATATATATATATATATATATATATATATATATATATATATATATATATATATATATATATGGGTTTCTATTTTCATATTTAAATTCTAATTCTAGATAATGAAAAACAAATAAAATTTTTAATTTTAATTCTTAAAGTTTGCTTTTGTCTGATTACGTTGATAAGTGTATATTTTATATACTTAAGAGAGCTCATACAGCATAAAAGAAGTACAAAACAAAAACAAAAAATGGTACGTCATTGCTCTTTCCAAAAATAAAAATTATTTTTTAAATTATCAATAATTTTGAAACAAATTTGACCTCTTGGCTTTTTTACTCCGATGCACCGTTTTTGCGTAAAAGAAAGCTAAAAATATGGAACCAGCATACTAGTTCAAAATAATTTTGGTATATCACAAATGCCTGCAAACGGTTTTTACTTTTTTGCGCGAAAATGGTGCATGGGAGAAAAAAGTCAAGGGTTTAAAATTTCTTTGAATATAAATGGCGATTTTAAAAATGATTTTTAATAAAAGAGAAACCAGTGCTATACTATACATTTTTAAAAATTCTATACTGGTATACATCTCGTTCGGAAGCCACTTCTAGAAATAATTGAAAATATTTTAAAATAAATCAAATGCCCATTGCTTCTTAGTTAGTGCATGTCAAATTTTATAAAAATATCTTAAACAATTTTAAAGTAATAATAAGAAAACCATTTTTGTCTTAAAATTTTAACACCCTATAGCTTAAAAGTTAAGAGGTTTAGGACATATGTTCAGATGAACTTTTCTTCCTTAAATAAGCCAAGGAATTATATTCTGTATTTTTAGCTATTAATTTAATTACACCCTTTATAAAAATAATTGATTCTTGCCAAAAACTTTAAAAATTGCTCCTATTTCTACAGAAGCAAACTTTAGTAAAAGTATATCTTTTTATTAATTTTGCCGTAGGAAAATCTAAAATTGATTATGTTAAAGTCAAACCCAGAAATCGTGTTGACCAATTATAATTATTATTTATATGTCTCCTTTAGTTTTTTAATAAATACTAAAAACGCACATTATTTAAAATGCTTTTATTTTAATTCTAATAAAAATCTTAAAACTAATTAATTTTGGTTATCGAAAAAAAATATGTATAAAACTATAGAAGGTACTAATAAGACACTTGTAATCGTATAATCTGTAGCAGTTGGTTGATTCTAAGTTCTGTTTTGGCCAGAGTTATCATAAGGTTATTATTGACAGGAAGATATCGCTGTTTAGTTTGAATTAAAACCAGAGCAGAAAAACCAGCTTCACCTCACATGAGTAAGTTAAAAAAATGAAATAGTATTCGTAAAACAATGAAGGCATGTTTTAAATTAACAGGCAATCAAATTTTTCAATTCAGAAATGTTTCCAATATTTAAGAGTTATAGAACCCTTTATTTCTAAAAATTATTTTCAAAACTTCTGCTGGCAATTGTAACATATTAAAAACAAATAAATATCTTGTCATTTGCCATACCGAGTGGTGCATCGCCAAGCGGAACATAGCAAATCTCATGTAAATTATAAGAGGGTAATTATTGGCATCCTTGTATATTTTACAGAAAAAATAAAGAATAACTTTTTGAAGAGACCAATTTGACAAACCTTTGTGCCAAGTTTCAAAAAATTTAAATGAGCGAATCTTGAATTAAGTATATAATTAATGATATGCAAAATTAACAAATTTTCGTTTCAGGTAAAACCAAACTGGCACCTGTAAACAGAATATTGTCACTCACAAGAGGAAAAGTGTCAATAAATCGGTTAACATTATTTAAATAAATATTATGTATTATTTATAGTTAGCTGGTCATTTACTCTGAATGTAATGGTTAAAAGATTGATAAAACACAAAAAAAAAAAACATTCGACTGCACGATTTTACAAAGTTTTATAACAAATTGTTTGCTGGTGGCTACTGTCTGTTTGGTTTTACCTGAACCAAAAATTTGGTAATTTTCCAATTACATTTAATTGAATAATTTAAGATTTGCTTATTAAATATTTGGAAACTTGGCACAAGAGTTTGGCAAATTGGTTTTTTAAAAAGTTATTTTACAGTTCTTCTGTAAAATGTATAGAAACGCCATAAACCGCCTTAAAATTTACATGGGATTTCCGACGACGCACACCGGTATAGTATCGGATTAAATTTTTAAGTCAGCTTTTAAATTTTCGTCTAGTATAATATTCTTAATTGCTTTAAACAGCCGATAAAAAAATATACTATTCCCAAAAGACACTTTGATATAGACTTCTTAATATAATAATCACAACTCATTGCGGTTTCTGCCATGAAGTTTCAGATATTACTCATTTAAGACATTAAGTCTATCAGTTAAATAAGAACTTCATTAAAATATACTTGGTGGCTTTCGCGGCCATCTTTTGATAAAGTTATGTTTTTAGGCTATTCGGCCGTTGTCATAGATTTTGTGTCCTTGACGTTTCGCCAGCGCGAGTGGTTGGCATCTTTAAGAGGTTTCTAGTAGACTACTTGCGTCCTACTGGTAAGAAAACAAAATTTACGACGACGGCCGAGTAGCCCAAAAACATAGCTTAAACTTCATTAAAATATTTTGTTTTTAAACATTTGCAAAACTTTTGTTTTTCTTTTAACTCGAGGCAAAAATATCATATTTTAAATTATAAAGCCGAGCCAATATGTAGATTACTTACTCTTTAAGGGAATAGTAAGGTTTTTAAACTTTTTTTTGTCATTTTTTAAAACACCTTTTCTAAATGAAGAACATTTTAAAAATACTGTCTGAAAATTTGAGATTAATCAAAGCAAAATTAACGAAGATATCAAGGTTAAAGTAACCACCCTATCCATGACTCCTATGTACAAAGATAACTTTAAAGTGCTTTTTCCACAACTCACGTTTTTAAAGTCGGTAACCGTCATACCTCCGAAACTACTGCATCGATATGTTTAAAATTTTTACCACTATTTCTTTGAGGTAACGCTGGAGAGTTTTTTTAGGATTTTTATATTTCTAATTATAATAAAAATAAATAGGCTGATATTTTTCTTAAAAATTTCGTTTTTCACTTTAAAGTGCTCCCAAAAAGTTAAAAATTAAAATGTTAAAAAACTTTACCAGCGTTACTTGGGGAAAACGAGTATCTAACGAACTAATCAAAATTTTTTAAGTTTACATGAATCCAGCACCGAGAAGATGGTTACCGCAATTCATCTTTTTTCCGAGACGCTTCGAAATAATGGCCTTCATTGCCGTATTTTTTTATTAAAAAAAAATTTACAATATTCTTCTAATAGTATATTTTAATGTGCCATTGAGTTTAATCAATAAATATTGACTGTGTTGTCAAAAAAAAATCGTAAAAATGTACCTCTTTAAGCACCAATTAACCTAACCCTCCCCTTAAGGACGTTCCATGGTAAAACATTTTTCTTACAATATTTTTCAATTTTAATATAAACATACTTCTTAATATCCTTTATGAAGGATTTTTTTAATAGTCCTTGTGGTGCCAAATTTCAAAAA
Source organism: Listronotus bonariensis (assembly GCA_014170235.1). Taxonomy (NCBI): domain Eukaryota; kingdom Metazoa; phylum Arthropoda; class Insecta; order Coleoptera; family Curculionidae; genus Listronotus; species Listronotus bonariensis. The sequence goes on along the minus strand of JACEGR010003233.1, from coordinate 23,833 downwards.
ATTAGCTATTGAAAATTGTACATTTTATTGGTATTCCCTATCCCGACCGTAGTTATGTGAGCTATTTAATTAATAGCAACCATACTTTTTTCAAAATGGTTTTCAGAAACTGAGAATTATTAATTAAAGATACTTATACCAAATATAAAAAAAACATTTGCAAGCGGTATTCGTTTCTTTATAAATAATGTAGTATACCACTGCAAAAAAAGTATATCTGATAATTGCATTTTGGGTTTTAGACCATCCAGAAGTTTTTTAAAGAATAGCTTATTTTCTTTAAATTATTGAAAAAGTTTTTCGTAATATATTATATTTTTCAAACTTTAGCAGACACGCTGTATAAATATTTTTAATACCTTTTATTTCTTTTTTAGGTGAGGTTGTCCTCTTTATTTCACTCTATAAATAAGGGATAATTTTTGGTAAGTAGACAAACACACCTAGTTCCAAAAATAAATTTTAGACATTTACTGAATTTTGTAGGTACCCCTTTCTTTTAAAAGGCATTAAATTCATTCTAAAAACAAACAAGCAACAAATATACTTTAAACTTTAAAGTGTACTCTTCGGTTTATAAACCGCATCAAATGAAAAACAAGGGGAATCTATGTTTACAGAAAGAAATAAAAACAAAACTGTTTTTTGAAGAGAGCGTGCAGTAAAAGGGATGTTGTGTTTCAGAGGGTTGTTTATACTAAGTCATCGCTAAGTTCAGAAGAATATACGACTATCCGTTTACTTTTACCAAAATACTAAAGTAAAGGATGCATGGTTAAATTTCTATACACACAATTTTTTAAACCCTATTGAATTTCGTAAATACAGGTCTTTTAATTTTAGAAATTTTTTCCTCTTTATGATTTGATGGTACTATGTACCGTGGTAAATTAAAAGTTGTTTGTTTATCTCAATTAAAAAAAACTATTAAGTGGCTGCTATTTGCTGTGTGTTTTACAAGAATTATACGTTTTTTTTTAAATTTTGTATTTATTTAAAAAACAGGGTATTTTTGGACATTGGTGTCAAACGATAGAATTCTCTTATTAAAAAAGACAAAAAATTGTATAAACATGGGTCCGCAAATTCCTTGTTCTCAGGATACAGGTTGTTAAACTAAGAAAAAAATGTTTTTTTTTCTTAGTTTACCTTTATAATGGTGATTTAATATACAGGTTGTTCCATTATAAAAATTCATAATTTTTGGCGTATCCTATATATCTTAGAACAAAATGGCAATCTGATGACAAATACAGGTACTTTGAAATTAACTCAATAAATTATGATTAGATCTATATAAACAAATAATTATTAAAAAGTCTTTTTAATGGTTACATAATGAATAACGAAATTTACAGAATTAGCTCATCAAATCCCTATTTTAATTTATTTTGTTTATTGTTGAAATCAGCAAGTTAGGAGGAATGAAAAATTAACTTAATACTCGGTACTCTATGATAACTAATTCTTATTCCTCATATATGGTTGTTCTATTTCCGAAAAATTTCGGTATTAATAATATGGTAGTTTTAACATTAATTTCCGGAAACTAATTAATTCAACTATTTAATTAAGCAGTGGTGGTTTTATTGAAATGTTTTACGCCCGATATAGTATAAACTATTTATTATGAACTTCCAGCATAAATACACAAACAAGTGTTAAGGTTAAGCAACTGCAATAAGAGGATTTTTTAAGTACGTCGTACGTGTTTTAGCAATGTTTTTTTATATATTTAAAAATATGTAATCAGGCTCTGTCAGAGGCTACGTACTTTTGAAATGGTTTGTTTACTAAATCATTTTTGTGTACTTTGCGGCATTGCTTTTAGAATTAATTATGTCTGGCTTAAACTTTAACTATTATTTATATCATAACTGACAGTCGATATACCCAACCTAAGAGTTTTTGCAACTACCAACTGCTTCAAACTAGTCCGTATTCTTTTAACAGTCACCGGTCAATTAGTGTGACACAAATTCTTCATATTTAATAATGATTTAGTTAATTAATAGTTAGCCACTTTAAAGTTGTAAACAAAAAAGGGCAAGAAAACAGGTGGTTCATTGTATCATGGTTATGAATAATGTATTTAAACCAAATTTAAATTCTTTGGGTGTAAAGCAAAAACCTGTTTCACTACTTTCGTGAAAGAGACCATGTAATTTTATGAGTGTATAGTTGATTAGCCCCGAGTAGTTTGAATGAGACAAATTTCTGATTTAATTATGTTTGTTTGACGGAAATACGTATAATTAAATTTGTGCCCGTATTTGGAGAGGATTTCATAATTTTTATGGGAGCCTATACATATGTTTTAATAATGTCAGGTAATAAAATACCTTAAATTAAATATAAGCGTGACACTTATCTCCTCATTATAAAAGAAATAAAAAGTACAATTCATATTTAATAGCTAAAAATTTTTACAGGAAAACAAAGAAATTATATGAATGTGTTGATTGAATATATTATGAAGATATTTTAGGTTTTTTCCACTACAGGGTGTCCATAAACTCTACCGAGAAACTTTAGGAGAAATTTTATTTTTAATGTTTTAAAAAGAGTCAATTATTCTTCATTTTTTGTTATCTAAAAGTTCAAAAGGTATATTAAAAATCACTTTAGGATATACAGAGTGGTTTAAAATCGCAAAAGTATTATTTAATTAACAATTAAGTGACAAAAAATGCTTTTCGAAGTAAGAAAGTTAAAAGGAATCGTTAAATGATTTACAGGGAGCTTCAAAATTATGAAAATGTTATTTTGAAAAAAAAATAATCGACTATCAGTTTTTTTAAGTTCTTATATAAATAGGTAGGTAATAGAAATTTCAACTTTCTGCTAAATAAATCATTACCTTCGGCTAACTACTTACATATATTTTAACCTAGCTTAACATTGTTTGCATAAATATAAAAAGTAAAATGTATTATTTATGAAAAAAAAAACATTGATTCTAGTTTACACCTAGTTTTTCTAAGTAAACATATGCGATAAGAAAAAAAATTAAAAGACTTTTTTGATAGCTTTTTTATGCTTTTTAATTAAGTAGTTTTAAAAATGTATTTTTACAACTTTTAATTTTTTTTAAATAATATTTTCTTATGATGCATTATTTCAAATCTTCTGACGAGTACTTTATAACTCTAGAAACCAGCCTTCGCCTACTACAAACCTGCGGTATTTTAAATATTACCTAAAGTATTGACTTTTAACTGACCCTAGAATATGGGTTATAAAGTACTCATTACAAGTTTTTAAATAGTGTACTACAAGTCCCTCTTTTCATTTAATATTTTTTCCAATCCGTCAATTTTTATCTGAAATATAATATTTATGAATTAAATTCCTATCCCAAAGATGAAATCGAATCCGAGATTTTTTGCATTTTCTGAGAACATTTTCCATTGTAGTGTATTTTTTTACGCCGTCAGAAAGACGAAAATCAACGAGCAAAAAGATAACCGACTTTTTAAATATGCTGATATTTTCACACGTAAATTTTTGATCAAAAATAAAGGTATTTTTTCGATATTAAGTCAAAATAATGTAAAAAAATAATTAAACCCAAAAAAGTACAGTGTATTTGGGATATGCAAAAGTTAGTTTTCACCCAAATTTGTAAAAATACATTATTTTTTGTAAACGATAAAAATAACAAACCAAAAACTTGGTTATTTGATGTTTCCACATAAATTTTAGTTAAAGAAAGCGTAAATAGAAAAGTTATAGATCTTCTGTATTGCCTACAACTTTGTCATTTAATTTTTTTCCATAGGACTTGTAGTTTTGCTTAAATTGAGAAAACCCGTATTTTACACTTAACTTCCCCAGCTCTCTTCCCTTTCTCGACCTTATATCCGTAATTAATTTTTCCTTTAATTTTTGTAATATTGTGTTCCTTTTCCAATGGGTTTCATCCTACTATAATTTTATTTAAATCTTTACCTCTTTTATAGGCTTCAGCACTGGTCTATATGTATACAGCAAAGTACCCTCTATTTTAAACAAGAAATCACCTTTCTAGATATGTATTTTAGGCAATATTTCATTTTATGTGGGAGAAACACACACGTTTTTGCGCTTAGGTCGTTAGCGAAGCTGTGATGAGCAGTCTTTCTTGCGTTGGCTTGCAGTGCAGTTTTTCGGCGTCTTGTCAACCTTCTGATGGGAAATCGGCAGCGATAAGAGAAAAGTGATTACGAAGATCATTGGCAGCTTAGTTGGGCTAGGTTGAAAAAAAACTGAAAAAAATGAAATGGGGTATTGCCACCAGTAATTGCCATGTTTAGGCATTCATGCATTTATTACAACTTTGTTTATTAAATAACAGTTTTGAAAACATACAAACAGTACACGAAAGGTTTTAGTACTTAATCATAAAATTTTAATTCAAATACAAATATATGTGACATTTAATGTTAAACGATTTCAGAATATCCTTAAACTAAAGCTTAAATTTTAAAAATTTTAAACCTAAATAATAGTTAACTTTTAATTTTTTTATTTTTATTTAATTTTATTTTGACAACGGTGGTTGGTAACTCTGGTTACTATAGTTTTAAACCAATAAAATACATTTTTATTGTGGTAACTAGGGTTACTGACTTTTTAAACCAATTTATAGTGAACAGAGTGTAGTTACTAATTTTAAATTTTTGGGAGAATTTTTCTTTATTTTGGTTTAGGAAAAACGATAATAGAGAATAATTCTCGCAAGTTGCCTTATTAAGCTCGGGAATTATTAATACCGGTCTTATTTAAATAGTGCGTGTACCCATAATTTAGAGTTATTGCAAATCATGTTGCCACAGTACCATTAACCTAAAAAAGGGGAACAAATTTTAGTTGTTTTTCTTTATTGTTTTGTGTTGTAGGGTTTTGTTTTACACAATTACAGAAATATATTTGAAAAAGCAAGGTTTCAAGTATTTTTACTTCTAAGAACTTTTCGATTTTATGGTCGGCAGCCGTTCGGTTTACCAGAAGAGTTTCGAAGTTAAAATAAGACCAAAATAAGGCACGACCTAAAACCGACATAAATAAAGCCAGGCACTATACTTAATAGGCGAGTCCTTATCCTACTTTGCATCTGCGCAAGCTCAGATGTCAAAATAAGGCCGGTATTATTAGTGCCTGGCCTTATTACACTGTGCAATAATTCTCTAATATTTGGCGTGTACCCAAATAAATAACATCAATTTTTAATACTATCGTATCTTTATTTTTTCAAAAAAATCAAAATAAATATTTTTTAAATTATTCTTCCGTGGCCAAAAGTATACATCTTTTTCAATAAAATAATAATTTAGTCACTCATATCTTTCTGCAAAAATTTGTTATGAATTTATAAAAAAATGAAAAGATACAGGTGGTATTGGCAATTTGACAGTTTAATAAAAGCATCTCTGAAACCAAAAACAAACAAAAATTTAATGCAAAAAAATTACATTTTTTTAATAAACTTGGTAATTTCGTAAAAAATTGGACAAAAATGAGAAAATATTATAAGTTATATTTTAAAATTGAATATTTTCGAAACGCGTAAGTTTATTAAAAATTTATAAGAAGCTTTTTTGTAAAGCATTCAATTTTATACAAGAAAATTATTTGGTCTGGCCTCTTTGAGCAATAATAAAAGAATTTTAAAATTCTATACTCAAAAAAAAACAAGTTTCCAATGTTAATCTTATGAGAAATTAAAATTTATCAAGGAACACGTCTTAATATTAATATTTAGGTCTATGGCTTTTAAAGGAATTTGTTTTTATCATTCCTAACAATATTTTTAATTTAATTAGGAAGAAAATAGTCGATTTTTTTAAATGATTCAACTAAGCATTATGTATTTTCATATAGCTTTACAGTTGTTTTACCATTTTTTACCCTTTTAAAATTGTAAAATACACTGGGTTTTTTACTTGTACTACCACTGCCTAATTCATTTTTTATTTTTTTAAGACCACGAATATTTTAAAAATTGTCCCTTGCTTGCGGTTCGAGATAATTTTCTTAAAGAATTTGTGTCCCAAATATAATTTAAGTGCGTGTGGTATTTGGTAAGAAAATTTCACATTAAATTGGTTTTAAATAAAATATTCTTTTGAATTTTGTTTTTGTGCTTTTAACACGAGCTTTAAAAATGTAGCATAAAATAAATAGTTTTCATTTTACCAATTCAAGTTGCAAATATATATAATTTTAAAGTTTATCATTGTTCTTTCATTTATATTAAGCTATCATTTGCTCGTCAATTACTTCGGCTACTTCGGTCTTAATATATTATTTTAATGTCAAAATTACCATTTTCTTTATTTATTTATATGAATGACAAGCATGACGTAAAAACAAATTTTATGATTTTTTCAAAAAAATTCCACTATAATTCGCTCCGGGAGACCCCAGGAAAAAAAATCCTAAAAATAGTTGGATTGTCATAGTAACGCAACTTAAATTACATAATTATTTAGTTGGTCAAAAAATAGTGGTGTTTTCATAATAATAAAATTACACGGCGCTACTGAAAAATAATACGAAAGTGATTATCGATATCGACAGATGCTCTACGTTCAGGGCTTCGGCACTATCTTGGGTCGCTCGCCGAGGTGTCAGCTCGTTCTTCGGTGATTAATGGCATTTTGCATTAACCATTGACAGGTTGCATTGTCACTCGGATGCCAGATCGGATATTTGGCTGTTGTGTTTCGACTACCACATTTTTTGAAAGGCACGAGGTGAAATTGAATAATTGATTGAAAACTCTCGCTGCTAAAGAAATAATGTTTTGCAAGTACGATGCAGATATTCTTTGTTTGCATGACATATTGTCACTGTTACTAATTGTAACCTAAGTTGTGTAATAAAGTGTGTGGGGTTGCTTTATGTTGTAATATACTGGGTGTCAACAAATCTATTAGACAAGCCATACCTTTTAGAGCATAAGATATATCAAAATAAGAAATAAGCCTTGGTATAACTAAATGGTATGGAAAGGGGAGAGTTTTCTCATATTTCTTACTTTTTAGTTACCTCCGGTTTAACCGGAAATGACTTTAATTTTGATTTTTAAAGTGGAACACTCTGTATATTTAAACATTTTTGGATTTTTGAGACAGTTCTAAATACTAATCTAACATTTTTAAAGATGTTACGCTTACTTGATTTTTTTGAGAACCATTGGTAATATTACATCTAGGTGGCCATGATCCTTTATTTATTACTTTATTTTTCATCTGATTGCAAATAAATTGGTATCTTTAGATTCTTTAAAAAATATTTTATTTGAAAAGTGCCTGTCTAAAAAGGGTTATGTTTGAAAAATAATAATTAGACACAAAAATGTCAATGTGCCAAATTGTTTTATTTCTATCTTTGATATTAGTCAGTTAAATTTTGCGATTGTGTTTTTCTAACGTCATCTAGGGTCACTAGATTAATTTGCGTGCAATCATGGCTACGTAGATCCAATATTAAAAATGGCTCTAAAAATCAAGTAGGCTATACGGTCCAACTGGACAGGCCCCGAACTTCTCACTTTATTCGTTCTTTTATCCCTAGAGTTTCTAGATTGTGGAACCTGCTGCCCGCGGAGGTCTTTCCTTCCCCACCAAATCTTCAAGTTTTTAAGTCCTGTGTTAACAAACTTCCTCTTACCTTGCTTAAAACACCCACGGTACGTTAGTATTTAGGCTTTTAGCCTTCGTGGTTTGTCCAAAGATAAAAATGCTTAAAAACTTTTAAAATGTCATATTCTGACTAAGAATTATCTAAGGAATCCAAAGATGATAAACTATACAGGGTGTTCCATTAAAAAAAAACAAAATTGGGACCATTTCCAGTTAAATCCGAAGGGTCTGAAAAGAAAAAAATATACGAAAACTCTCCTCTCTCTATGCCATTTACCTATGCCAAGTATCATTTTGTTATGTCTAATACTCTAGCAGTTATAACTTGTCCAATAAATTCGTTGACACCCGGTAGAGCAGGATTTGTGAAAATTCTAATGGAACATTATGAATAAAATTAACATTAATAAGAATCCCAATTTTTTATCAGATATTAATAGCAATCGTTTTTTTTTATTATCTGTTCAACATGTTTAAGATGCTAAGGGCCTGTATGAACATTTTGGAAATAGAAAGATATTCGAAGTCGGTCGGAAGGAGAACAAACAGGTTTTACGTGCCCAATAATATGCTGTTCAGAAAGTTCAAAGTCAAACATAGTTAGTTTAAATTTAATCGTCTACTCTTGTATGTATGCCAATTTAATTAAAAAAAAATCAAGCAATTATAAAAATGTAAGTCTTTATAGGTCACTTAAACGCATCAAATTAGTCAAACCCTAAAACGATATCACCGTTAATTAACAATTATACCCATTAATAAAATCCGGAACACACGAACAAATTGGAGAATCGACGCCTGCCGGTGGCCCGTTGACTTTTATTTCCGACCGTGTGGCTCCGAACCGCTAGACACTTCCTCAACCACAATGGGCCAAAGTATTATTCGCAAAGGCAAGCGCTCTTTAAACCCAGCAGGCCGGCAGAGAAAGGCTCTTGATTCTGAGAGTTGGCCCTTGCATTGAAAATTCATTGAAATTTGTGAGAATTGAGAATAATAGAGCTGGCGTACAACACGGAGGTCTAGAGCGGTGAAGAGGTTGTAGTAATTAGAAATAAAATGGATCCTTTAGTTGTTTGCGATTTTTCTTGAAAATACGCCTCATACTAAGCAGAACTAACAACTTGGTTGAAATTATGGTGTTGAAATGTAGCTATGAATTTAAGTTACGAAAAATCTAGACTTTTAAGAAATTTAAACGCCCGTTTTTTAAAATGAACATGAACAATGAATCACATTTTAAAAAATGTTTATTCAACAAGGCATATTAGGTACTGGTTGTTTTGTTTTCGATGGTTTTAAAGGGTATCTCGATAACTTTAAGAAATATCAAAAATCAAATATAGGACATTTAATTTTATATTATTTCATTTTATGTTTTTATTTTTATTTTATTTTGTTGAAAATACAAGACAATGACGGATCCAAGGGGGGTAAAGGGGTAATTAGCCCTCCCTAGAATTTTAAATTTAAACACAGAAGTGTGTAGGAGTATTAGATTTTATAAAAAACTTGAATGCTGATGATAATGTAAACTTGTTGTCGATGTAACTTAAGTCCAAGTTTAATTTTTGGAATTTGCATTGAAAGTAACAGTTGGAAAACATCGCCATGCCATATAGATGTAATATTTTCCATAATTAAAACGATTCTACAAATTATTTGCACCCTTTCCCTACGCGTAGCTTCAGCGAAAAGAAGTTTTTCTATTTTAAAAAGATTAGAAACATGGTTAGGATCTACAATGTCACAGCAATTCAGCTAAATATACAAAGAGAAATTATTATTAATATTGATAAAATAACTAAAAGGGTCGCCGTAGTTAAAAATAGAAAACTTGATTTTAATATATACAAAAAAAGCTTTTTAAATTTTATTTATTTTATAAATTTTATAGATACGTACTTGCTTGATAAAAATGTAACTAATAGTTGATAATAATGATCAATATATTTGTGGTAATTGTTTAAAGTTGTGTAGGTGTAGATGCGTCGGCGTTTTGCAAAAAGTAATTTGTTATCTTTTAATAATAATCAATTTTTGTTATTTATCAAAAAATTACCCTTCTCAGGCTTATCCCCTGGATCCACCCTTGATACAACAGTAGTGAAAACGGCTCATGGCTATTGCGATCCATCTTGGAGCTACAGGGTGATTTTTAGATTTTTCCCTTTTGTACAACTTTCTCTAATTCGTTTGCTATTAAAGCTTTTAAAAAACTTTGGGTATGCTTCCTGGGCCAGTAAGAAATGGACTTCATGATAAAAACTCCTTTAAAACCTTTTTAAGGTGGGTTTCTTTTGACGAGTCCACCACGAATTTTCATACCGCCATATATGGAAGCGGCGCATTAACCCAACCTGTCAGTGTCAAATGTTTTGGGTATCGAACTGGGGGAACGCGTCACTTTTACATTGACAGGCTGGGTTAATGTGCTGCTTTTATATTTGGCGGTATAAATATACAAAAATTTTAATTTTTAGTATTTCGAAACGAATTGTCTCTCCCTCTCTCATAAAAATGTTTGTTTTATCTGAAATATTAAAATAAATATTATATTAAAGATCAACATTAAAAAAAAATTATCTGATTTTACCACTTTTTTATGCTATTTAATCAACTAGTTTCAAATCATTTTTTCGGTAATATTTTTAAAACAGCTTTGAGCTTTTAAAATAAAGAAAACATTTTAATGACATTTCAAAATATTAAAAATAAAAAATATAAACATTATAGGTGTAGTTGAGTCTATCCATAGGCACGCTGTATTTAGCTAACACTATTTATTTAAAGAAATCCATGTACTATTTTTGATATAATGGACTTCCGCTGTGCCAAAAAGATGAAACTAAAATCTAATTTAAAAACGTTACATTAGTAATTCTAACTTCGAATATGATTGACGCCATATGTTGTTTTTTGTGTTTAAGTATTGTTTTAACAATATGTTTTCTCTTAGTTTATGACAAAGGTATACTATTTTGGAATATTTTTTAATGAAGTAGGGGAGAGCGGGTGGGTCTGAACACTTTTTGATTAATACTATTTTTTCGTCTACATTAAAAAACATTTAAAATGTTTTTTTGTGTATAAGTATCGCTTAGTAATATATCTTAACAGTTAATAAATGCCAAATATTTTTCATAAAGTATGAATTGTATTTTAACAAGAAAAATGACTACATGTAAAGTGTCCAGATCCACCCCATATACGGGGTGGATCTGGACATATAATCATCAAATTTTTCCACAATATTTAAGAGTTATTTATTTTTAAAAATCAACAAAAATGTGGAGGTTGAATTCGGGCCAGCAATTTTATTGACTTGTCATAATTTTGGGTACTTCATATTATTTTTTATTGCATACTCAAATACAATACATATTAGAACATTTAAATATTCTGCTAACTGGTTTTTGTTTCCGTGGAAAATAATTGAGTAGTGACGTACTTTGGATAAAAAGTTACATTAATTATTAATCTCTTCAATCGGTGCCTAAAGCTGAGTTTGTGATTCTGTGCTTTTAGGGACTTTTTCGATAACTTAGCTTATTATCAGTAACATTGATGACAGCTTGCTTTACAGATTCAGAATAAAAAGTTCAGTTTGTCTTTTTTTTGTACATTTAGGGCATTATAACTAAGAAAAAAAAGAGAAAAGTTATCTTAAAAATTAAGTATGGGAGGGTCCGGACGTATAGATAGGGGTTGGACGACTGTCCATACCCTCCCCGATTTTATAGGTACGTTAAAATACTGTTAACGACAAAAACCCAAATAAATATTTTAAAAATTCTAGATGTACATACACATGACAAAATAATAGGGTATTATAAAAAAATACGAAGAAATTGCAACTTATTCTCTGGCAAAATATTACTTCGAAATTACAAAAACGTATTTTTTTAATTTACCTCGACTATAACGTACCTTCGCTGTTGAATTATCTATGAGCACTAAAGGCACTTTCTTCTCGACTACCGGCTACGAGCCAAGAATATTTGAATAAATTTGGCGGTAAATTTGAATGTGTCCATATGCTCCCAGTGTCCAAATCCTCCCCGTTCTCCCCTATACTTTATTTTCTACACTAGCCTAATAAAATTATAAATTAAACAAGTTTTTATACCTATCAGAAAAAAATGTTCTTAGATATTTTCCAATTAAGTAAAAAGTTGGTAATATCTACGTTCCAAATAAATATACAGAGTGTCTACGTAAGTTGGCGTCATATGGGAAACTTTTTTATTATTAATTTTACGACTCTTTATAAAAAGTTTTGCATGTCTCCAAACCTAAAATGCAACCATCAAATATCAAATTGTGTCAGTCATCTACGAGGTTTGGCCGAAAATGTAATTTTTGATTTAAGAGTAAAGTACCTGTATTTTTGCTAATAAAAATTGATTTAAAGAAAAGGTGTTTTCAATTAGAAATAACTTTCAAATATGATATTTAGTTTAATTACAAAAAAAATATTTTTATTCATCCATAATCGAGAAAATTTAAGGTTGTACATGGGTGCATTGTACATTGTTCTTGTTTTGATAAAAGTACGTTTAAAAGAGAATTTAAAATTGTACTATGAAATTTATATTTACGAAATGTATTGCAATAATGTACATACAAACCTAAATTGTTACCATTATCCCAGATAAAGAAATTCAATAAAATAAAATTGCACATTTAGAAGTAATTTTTAATACTAAACATCTTTCCCTTTAAAAGTTTTCGCTATTGGCAAAAATACAGGTACTTTACTCTTGAGCAAAAATTACATTTTGTAATCACCTCGTAGATGACTGACAAATACTTTGGACATATACGTGGTGTCTTTAAGTGGTCTATACAAAATGTTCTTACACATTTCTTGGGCCAAAATAAAACGATCTAACCCATTTTATCTTAGCTAAAAAGTGAAACGTTTACGAGATACAGGGTGTCAAAGTTTCCATTTTATTTATTTTTTATTTTTATATAGCACATTTCTATTAAATTAGATATTGGAGAATTTTCCAGGTTGGGTAATTAAAATCTGCTTCTGTTTTTGTTGAAAAATATAGAGGGAGCCACCTGCGGTCCTTTGCTTATGGATATAATAACATTACTTTTTGCGCCTCCGTATACTATAGCTTCTCAAAAAAAATATTTTTTACCATAATTTCTAAAAATATATATATATAGTAAACCGTTTTTGAGATATTTCAGAATCCACGTTTTATTCCGCATAAAATTTTTGTATTCCTTTATACGCTTTATCTAGGCCACTCGGATTTTTCTAAAGGTATGTACAAAATACTACGACAATACCCTTACGCCAAAATACAACGATTTAAGCAACTTACCCTTGTAAAAAATTGATCCTTTGCAAGATACAGGGAGTCAAAGTAAAAATATAAAATAGATAATTTAATACCCTGTATCTGCTTAACTTCACCTAATTTTTTTAAAACTATTATGTTTAATATTAAATATGTTACTGTTTTTACAGAATTTATGCCAAATTTCACACAGTTCTAAGTCTGGAACGGCTGGATCGATTTTGAATAATAAAGTAGTGTTAAACGAGGTGCTACATGACCCCGTTTTCATTTAAAAAAAAGTTACTAGTGCCCCCTTGCTACTATCTATCTTGCTACTATATAATGATATCTTGTCCCATTTAAAAGATAAAGGTGAAGAGGACTTTTATTATTCTCAGTTTATTATAAACTAGCCCGTGCCTACTTTGCTGGGCGGTAATTATTTTGTTTAATAATAATTAAATATAGCCTATAGCACTTCTAAATAGTGTAGCTTTCTAATTGTGAAATAATTTTGATGATCGGTCCAGTATTTGCGAAGATTAGCCCTTACAAACAAACAATTAAACAAGTTTCAAACTTTACCTATTTATAATATTAGTGTAGATAATGGTAGCTTTACATCTGACATCTATGGGGGCGTCCATAAATTACGTGAGGTGTATTTTCCATATTTTGGATCCCCCTCCCCCTTGGTGAGATTAGGTAAGATTTTCTTTAACCCCTCCTCCATTCCTATCATATCTCACGTGAGATTTATAATGGGATTACAAACTTTGAAGTTCTCGAAACAAAAGTATTCATTTTGTCCTGAAAAAAATTTTTGAAGAGCAAAAAAAAAGTAAGTCTCCATCCAAAAATGCAACAATACATCACATTTTCCTGGGGGAGGCCTGCCTCATTTTGCGCCTTTCAGACTCACAGACCCCCTTCCTCCATAGTAAGATTTGGTGCTATTTTCCTCGACCCCCTCCCCCCTAAAATTTCTCACGTAATTTATAGATTGCTGCGCTATTGCATGATATTTATGTCAGACAGAAATTTCTTTCTAATGTAAACAATAAAAGTTTCTATCAGACATAAATTTTTGACAGTTTACATTAGCCAAAATTTCTGTCTGATATAAATAATATCATGCAATAAATATCAGGTGTAAACCTACCATAACGCTGTTGCTGAATTTTCTTTTTAACTTTTGTATGTAGAACATTTGTATTGTGACATAATACTTTTAATTGCCCTGCAGTCAATTTTTGTGAGGTCAATAAATTCGTTATTTTTTAAATAACCATAACTTGTATTACATTTTTAAAGGAAAAGATCAAGTTTTAAGAAAATAGAGTAAAAATACGGAGAACTTGATTTAAAGTAAAACAGTTGCCCCATATCGGAAAATTGACCACTATATTTTCGTGCTAATGCAATGTCACAATAAAACGCTGGGTTTTAATAATCGAGTCTTAATTCCTTTATTTCTTTCAAAGTTATTCAAAATCAAAATGGGTCAAAATATGGACGGCCACCCTGTATATTTTAAAACATGCCCAAATTAGACCAAAATACCTACACCATTGATAAACGAAACCAAGAAAGACAATACACAGACGGTTTTTTAATTACGCAAGTCACTTTGGCAGGATTTTCATTTCGGCCACATCTGTTTTAAGTTAAGTAAGTGTTTTATCACCTGGGGAGCCCACGCCTTTCGCCTTAGCTAAAGCCATTTTTCATTATTAACGTCAAGAAATTATTGTTTTCATTTATGTATGGCTTGGTGTACTATTTCTAGAATAATTGTTTTTAGTTTATATTTACATAGAGCGTGTCGTCGGAAACCTTACCGAATGGGAAATTTTTTAAAGGGGTTTCCAATAGGAGGTGGTATTTTAATATTCACGGAAAAATCCCATTTTTAAAATAAATGATCGGATATTCCTTACATTATAAAGAGGAAAATATACACGTTAGTAATGGAAAATACCATCAGCCAAATGACCATCACGACCACGCCTACAGGACCATATCCGTTTCATAAAATTTTTCATAAACAAATCGCAAAGTGGCTGCTCTATGTCCTCGATACCTTCACGAATTCCATTTTTAAGGTCTGGTCGACGCTGGGTTGTTGGCGTAGCCCTTTTCTTACATGTGGCCCCAAAGGAAGAAATTTCAATGTGTCACATCACAAGATCTCGGTGGTCAATTGTGATCACCACTTCGAGAGATAACACGGTCCGGACACTTAAGAGAGATGATTATTGACCTCGTTTACTTTCAGCAAGATGGCGCTACGTGCCACACAAGCACAGAAACCATTGACCTTTTACGGGAAAAGTTTCCGGACCGTGTTATCTCGTGAAGAGGTGATCACAATTGGCCACCGAGATCTTGTGACGTGACACCTTGCGATTTCTTTCTTTGGAGCCACGGAAAAGGAAAGGTCTACGCCAATAGCCCCGCGTTAATTCAAGACCTCAAAGATGGAATTCGTGAGGCTGCCGAGGACATAGGGCAGCAACATTACGATTTGGTTATGAAAATTTCATTACAGGAATATGGTCCTGTAGGCGTGGTCGTGGTGGTCATTTGCCTGATGTTATTTTTCATCATTAATGGCATACATTTCTCTAAAAAATGTAATAAGTATCCGATCATTTCTTTTAAAAAATGTAATTTTTCCTTGAATATCAAAATAACACCTCTCATTGGAAAACCCTTTATTAAATTAACTGTTTTCAGAAAGTGCCTTCTAATAAAAGGTCCTGCTAGGTGGGAAAATGAATTTCCACAACAATATTGGTTTGTTGGATGTACAGGGTGGCTCGACATTTAATAAAATATATCATGCACTAAATTCGTTTATGACAGCCAGAAAGTAAAAATGTTTTTTTTTTTAATTTTACTAAAAATTGGAGTAAAATTGGAATAAATAGCGTACTGGCGACAAATATGTAAATAGCATGCATATATGTAAATTCGTCACTGAGAGCTGATTAATTTTGACATTTGTGAAATATTGACAAAAGCAAAATTTTGGTTTTTTAACTTTATACACTGCTGTTGTAGTTTTCTGTTTAACATTTTTTTTAATTTGTCTTGTCCTTCATGGATGTTTCAAATAAATAATAAATATTTCTAAAAAATAAAAATATTTTTTAGTAATTTTTTAAAATCCCTTTTTTGGAATTTCATTTAACCCAAGTATTTACAACTATAAGTTTTGAAAATATCTCCGGCGTCTTTGATTAATTTTAAAACAGAACTCGTAATGTGTGATAAAGGACAGAAACGCATAAGTAAAGCATTATACAGGGTGTCCCACTTTGTCTGCAATTGCAGGGTACTCAGTTATCAATAAAGATAGAACTGTGCGGTTCTTGCAAACCTGTGATATTCTTTTCTAAAACAAAAGATGTAACAGACAAAGCTTTTTTATATTTTATTTAGACAATTATTTCTTATTAAATAACGATCTAAAAAAGTTGTTGTTATAATTTTTGTCAGGCTTAGCATAATAATAGTATATTTTAACTTTTTTTCTTGCTTTTCTGGTCGAGGATAAAAAATGTAACTCCCCAATTTTGTTGACAGTTTGCTCTATTAGTCCGTTTAATGGATTCCTAGTTTTATTGGCAGTCAAGCTAAACAATGTGTGTATTAAAAAAATAAAGCTTTACATGATATTTGTGCCTATGCCACTTTAAAATTTTATTTAAATAATATCATGGCCTTACCACACTCCTGATTCAGTCCATTTAGCATAAAACCGCTTATTTAAGCTATTCTCCTGCTTCAAGAGTATATAAGAGTATATTATATAAGTGTTTTTTAACTACCAATAATAGAATATAGCATAAACAAGCAATTCATAACAACAATAATTTATAACAAATAGCTACTAGGTACCATTGTTTGGTGACTTTGTAGTACTACCTAAATACTTTTTTAAAATAATTTGTACAATTTTATAATAAACCAATTGTATCAGGAGACCAGCAAGACGAGAAAGTTTAAGGCGCACTTTTGATAAACTATTTATTTTGTCTTACGCAGTATACAAGTCGTAATCAACGCTGATAACAGTGTGTATCATTAACTTTTTAGTCAATGTGCAAATGTTAAATAAGGTTACTGGCTGCAAAGCTTTCTCGTTTGAGAAGTTGTACGACAGATTGGATCTGTAAGTAAAAGTCTTTGCCTTGTAGCACCGATTGTCTGTAGTATTGTTTATACAACCGTCGAACCGATAGTATAGTCTGTTAGTTAAATCAAATTATTGTTGGAATGAACGCAATTTACAAACAAAATAGGTATAAAAATTATATTACATTTTCTGTCACAGACAAAAGGATTTATACAGGGTGATTCCGGAGATTGAACCGGCGACTTCTAGCTCTTTCGAGACCAAAGCTCTGTTCACTGGAGAGGTTAAATACGTTGCTATGGTATCACATTGTCTTGTTTTGTTGATTAATTTTGACAAAAGTCACAAGTGAATATTGAAAGTATAGGAAGCATAGGAAAAGGTGAACATCCAGAAAAACTATTTCCGTATGTAAAAAAAAGTATGTATATTTATTTATTTCAACATATGGTATAGGTACAGCACGCAACGAAAATCTACTACTCATAATTATTATGAAAATTAATATCTATTAAATACACAAGTTGTTGCATTATGCAAATTATTTAGAATAACAATTCCCTGACAATCAGTTGGTCTTAATTTAGTATAAACAGTAACACTTGCAGCTTGAACACTCGTAGTATTGGAAGATAACTTCCAGCCTTTAAAATGTCCTCGGGAAGTTCTTCGTCTGATGATTCTATAAGAATACTGTTATTATCAAGCTTAATTTAAAATATGCTATAGTAATGCCACTTCGAGAGAGACGCGACCGACGCCGACGCTCCGATTTTACTTGTTGACGTGTTTTTAAAAATGGCATTCCTTGGTTACTATAGCGATGTTTTCTAAATCAACTGTCACGGCTTACTTTATTGGGGTTTATGAAATTATTATTTCTAATATTATTTTTGTCCAAATAAATAAAATAAATAACACCGATAACTTTAGTAATAAAAAGTTAGGATTCCATATGAAGAACATTAAAATTTGTGTATTTTTACTTTCCCGCCCTAGTGCGGGAAAGTAATAATTTTAAAACTAGAATGCGTGCGAAAAAGTAGAAAAAAATTGCCGGCGTCACAAAAGTAAATCAATAACGTGAAACTATGGCCGCGGTCCGAATTGTGTTCACAGCATTTACGACGTATAGACTTCTAACGTGCGGTCCGATCTAACTAAGCGCGCCAACGTCTGTTTGCAGTATTAATAATTCGGACCACTCGTGTGTTTACCAATACGAAATTAACAAGTTCAACATAACCTAACAAAGCATTTTTTCATATAAACATGAATGAAGTATGTGGTATAACTGATGAAGATAAGAAAATGCTTGTATTTTAAGCATTTTCCGCAATCGAGAAAAGCGACGATAAATACATTTAATTTTGGACGCTTATTGAAATCACGGAGACAATACATCGATTCAAATAAATGGCGCGACGAAACGACAATGCTTACGATGCTAACGATCCGACCCGTGAGTACTGTCAGCATTATGGTATGACGTCACATGTAACGTCATAGCTTCCACAACGCTAACGGCAAGCGTGAAAAGCACGATTTGGACCGCGTTTGGTACGGTATGAGCGCTGTAAGCATAATTCGGACCGTGGCCTATAACGGCACAAAGTCCGTTTATAAATGTCATGTTTACTGACATTTAAAGAAAAACATCTTTGCGGTAATAATTTATTTTTTGCTCTTGAATAGTTTTGCCTGCAGTTACTTATTACGGTTAATTTTGTTGTTTACATTATTGAATAACTCTTAAACATTTAAAAATTGTTTAAAAATGATAATAGCCTATTGACAAACAATTCCATAATTAGGTTAATAAGCTGTTAGACTTTTTAGAGGTAAGGCAATTAATTTAATTATTACATTATGTTTTAATACTTCCAACTACTCAGAAAAACACGTTTTTAGTCATCTTTTTTGTTCTCCAAATAATATTAATAAAATAAATACAAAATTAGGATATACTAAAAAAAATATTTTGTAAATTTACAACGTTGGATGTGCCAAAATTACAACTGACCTTTACAAAAATTGTATAAAAAATATTTGTAAATTTACATAACTTGGATGTAATTTTACAATAAATATATATTGCTGTTAATAAATATTTATAAATTTTACATGCTCAGGGTAATATCACACAGAGAGAATATAATCCCGGGATCTCGGAATCCCACCCTTTTTACAAACTCGAAAGTTTCGGGATTAAATTCAATAAATAAATTTCAGTTTTTTTTGTTAAAAAAACTTCTGTTTTGTTCAGATTTCAACTCTTAAAGAAAGTTTCAAATATAAAATGATTTTTTAAATATTTTCGCATTTTTGTACTCTACCCTCAAATCCCGAGACTATCCTGGGATCCCGGGCTTGTCTGTTGTCTGTGCTCAGTCCCGGAATCTCGGGATTGTAAAAAATGTCGGGATTATGGAAATACAAATTTTTAAAAAAGGCAATGAGTATATTGGGTGTCAAGTTATAATTTACATCTCCTTAAAATTTTTATTTTTGATAATAAAAAATTAATGAAAATATTGGTTTGGTAAGTTGGTTTCGTAGTCTCTAAATCAGTAATCAGATTTTTGTTATCTTTTAAGATTTACAGGGTACAACAAAATGTATAATTTAAATAAAAAACACATCCTCTATACAGGTTGTTCCAAAATTTTTGCATCAAATTTTAATTGGCATATTCTACGTCGAAAATATGCCCTAGTTGCCTATATAAACATATGTATGAAACGCTTTCTTTTGAGATACAAGGTGTTAAAATTCTAGCAAAAAAACAACTATTTTTATCATGATTTTTAAACCGCTTTAAATATTTATTTGGTTCATTGTTTTAAAAGCAGCAAAAGACATATTCTTCTTATGTAATGTATTTAAAAAAATTACTAGTGACGTACGTACTATATTTTTGGACTATTCTTCAGTGTCGTTACTTTTCTTTTTTTATCCCCATTAAACTTGGAACAAACTTTTATCTCCTGACTTTTTTTCGAACAGATGCATTGTTTAAAGAAAAAAATAAAAAACACTTTGATGCATGACGAATTTGTTAATAATAACTTCACAAAAATAATTGGAAATTTTAGGTTTTAAATGTAATGGTAACATTTTTGTCATTATTTTTGAAAATATGTTTCTTTATTAGTTTCGGAAATATGACTGTTCAAATCTTAATATGTTCGCCATATACCGTATATTGCGACGATCATAAATTAAGTTGCATTGCTTTCTTTAAAAAAATGTATTTCCTTTTGAAATAGAGATACTAATATAAATAAAAAATGAAATATCAAGAAAAGATGGGGCTGTAAAATCTAATACACTGGTCAAAAATCTTAAAGTTAACTTATTCCACTGGGTTTCGAAAATTTGGGCAAAATGCAACATTTGGATCTCCCCAGTATAACAGTTAATTCTATAAAACTTTTTGCAATACACGTATTACATAATGATTTTTATAAAAGAAGTTACAACTGGACCAATAGATAATTAAAATCTGACAGAAAACAAAAAAGCTATTTTTATGAATTTGAACAATTTTTTTTGTCCAGTGGTGTATTTATCTATCTAGAATTTATACAAAAACCCAAAAATATCAAAGAGCGACAAAATCATCGATATGAATTTAAAAACAAACCTCCTTTTAACGTAAAGTATGCTACGGCAAATACGCAAATTAATAAAAGTTTTCCAAAATGCATTTAATTTTAATTAATCTCAAAAACAGTGGCTGCATATCTTACAAACTCGGGTTTTATTATGTTATTTCCAGACATTTATTTAAATAGATTCAATTCAACCATTCCACCACAGTAGGAATTTTAAATTAAACACACCATTAATAGAGCGCATTGACAGATACAAGGGCTGAAAATTGAATGCGCCTGTCGAACAATTGAAGGATTTGAGATTCTATAATGCCGGCTCTCTATACTGGTTACACGCTCCTGTTAAGTCGCTTTTCTAAAGACGCCGTAATTGAAACTGCTTCTTATACGCTGCTGATACCACGGTTCTTGTTTGTGACGTGATATTCTCTACTCAGAATATACAGTGTGAGCTAGTTACTAACAAAGAAGTAATTGAGGAGCGTCCGCTTAAAAGGGCCATTGTAGGCGATAGCCTAGTGAGCGGACTGTATGATTAACTTGTCTTTTATTACAAAACATTGCAAATATAAGCTTTAAACTATTTAAAAGCTTAACAAAACTTGGACAGCCTCAGCTCGATTTCACATTGTCATGGAAGTTTCTTTGTCTGTCATCGTTCTTGCTCGTATGGCCTTGACAAGAAAACTTTGAACGAATGCTGACAGGGGTGGAATGGACACGCTAACAGGGGTGGACTGGACAGACATGTTCAATCGTTCATTTCAAAAATAAAATAAGTCATGCGTGTTTACACTTGACCTATCTTGTTGTTGAAAAAACAATTCATTTATTTTAAGAAAAAGACAAGAAAACTTTCCCTTTAGTAATATTATTATTTTATTTTTATAAGAAAATCATAAACTACTTTGGAAATGTCCAAATTTTCTTGTGCTTTGACTGATTTATTTGGTGGTTTTTATGTGTTTGATGATGTAAAGGTCTGTTTCACTTTAAAACTCACCTATTTGTTAACTACGACACTTAGCTCCTGTAAAACAGAAAAACAGCGATCGATATTACCTTAAGAGTCAAGTGCAATTCACTTAGGTTCTGTTGAATCGAAGTATACTTATTATAGGATAGCGGAAAAAATAAGACAGATTAACAAGTGGACATCTCTGCTTTCAATATAAACTAGCAATATACTCTTAAAAGACTATTGGACTTTTGGTCTGATTTTAAATAATACAAAAGTCAAAAGTTATTTTAATGCAGTCTTGTTTTGATCGATTATCGTACTTTCACATTGACTTTTGACTTCAAAATTGTTTGTTTGATCAAATATGTACAATAATTAAAGTCAATACTTAATTTTAAGTGGTTGACTATTGTAAATAAAGCCTTCTTGTTGCTCTCATATTTCGTTTGTTCTGTATCAAAAAATTTAAGGTTTATACCAAACTGCCTACCTCTGGAATAAAAAATATATATATATATATATATATATATATATATATATATATATATATATATATATATATATATATATATAGCGTTATAATATACATATTAAAGCAAACTAAATAAAAGTTATTTTTTAAGTCCGCTAATCATAAAATCCTTTAAATTTCCTGTACGCAGGGAAAACAAAACTCCTTTAACCAATCTGAAATACTTTAGGCCTTAAGGCTATTATAAAGTAATTTAAACTGGACCTTTTGTAGCTAGTAGAGAGTGCGTGAAGTCTTAAAAAGAATCTGCTATTCTTCCATATGGGATTACAAAAAGATTGACAGCTCAAGAATATAATGCATTTTATAATTTGAAAAGGGATTTAAAACGGGGACGTGGAGTGTACAACAACTGGTACACGTATTATAGTTTCGACGGAGTACAACAGGATGACACACTGGGACTTAATTTACAGATCCTAAATATTGGGTGGCTCAAAATATTACGTGTTATATTATATTTTTTTAAATCTTTGGACAATCTACAGAGGCTAAAAGTCTAAATACTAACGTACCGTGGGTGTCTTATTAAATATTAATTTATCCTTAAAGATGAAGGGAACGTAAAGCCTGGGTTTCCTAGGCAGTCGATCAGCAGAAACCGACCGTGACCGACATTCGACCAAATAAAATATTCACTTAACTGTGGTCTCATTAAAAAGTGAATATTTGATATGGGCGAACATAAATCGCATCGGTTTCGGTCGGCCGAAACACAGTCCTAGGAAGCTTTAGCTTTAAATCAAAATAAATATTTTTTAACCGCCTAATTTGCAGCGTAGGACCAGAACTAACCGGAACTAACAAAGGCGGTGACTTTTGCCCCACTGTTTATTTATTAAAGTACCTTAAGTGCCCTTTATTTTGAACAAGAAATTAGCTCCTCAGGTTTTAGTATTTGTTTATAACCACTCTTTGTAAGGTTTTTAAACTGTTTTATTTATTTAAAAAAATAGATCTGTTGTAATAGTTTTGGGCCGTAGTTTAAGAAATCGTTTTATAGCGAAGAAACACCTTAGTTATAACAGCACATTAAAGAGATTAATAAAACAACCTGTTGCATATTTTACCATAACTAATGAGAACAGATTATTTACAAATAGGTATCGGTATTATAATTAATATTGGAGAACTACATAACTCATAAGACGATTAGTATCAGTTCAGTTATTTCACAACAATAAAAATAATTTATGGTTCATTTTAAAATATTTTACTTAATAGTGTTAAAATTAATAGGTTAGCTAGACATTTTAGTGGCGTAAACTAGATTAATAATAATATTAGTAATCTATAACGTTTATTGTAAATATGCAATAAAGTTAAACAATATGGCTTTATTAGCTAATTAACTAAATCCAACATGATCAAAAAATATTATTTTAGAATTAAGTTATTATAAAAAATTACTGAAAAACAAATTTAAGAAGACGTATTACTAGCAGACTGGATATTTTGAGATATTTTGCCTCTCCATTACAACTGATTTTTAAGATATTAAAACCATGTCAATATCAGTTCCTGATTAACCTATAAACAAATTAAGCAATTTCTAAGGATGTCACGTTGTGGAGGGCACCACAAAGGAGGCACTCTTAAAAAGTAGAAGAAAAAGAAAAAATACAATGATTTTTATGCCCTTTTGTTA